>WOXC01012414.1:7500-180461 GCA_011680675.1 Gymnobelideus leadbeateri | reverse complement strand
ATTTTCTCCTTGATCTGGGGATTCTGGAACCTGGCTATGATATTCCTGGGAGTTTTCTTTTTGGGATCTTTTTCAGGAGGTGATCTGTGGATTCTTTCAACCTCTATTTTGCCCTCTGGATCTAAAACATCAGGGCAATTTTCCTTGAGAATTTCTTGAAGGGTGATTTCTAGGTTCTTTCTTTGATCATGGCTTTCAGGTAGTCCAATAATTTTAAATTGTCTCTCCTGGATCTATTTTCCAGGTCAGTGGTTTTTCCCATGAGATATTTCACATTGCCTTCTAATCTTTCATTTGTTTGGATCTGCTTAACAGCATCTTGATTTCTCATAAAGTCATTAGCTTCCATTTTGCTCCAGTCTAACTCTGAAGGAATGAATCTCCTCAGTGAACTTTTGAGATTCTTTTTCCATCTGGCAAATTCGACTTTTTAAGGCATTCTTCTCCTCATTGCCCTTTTGGGCCTCCTTTGCCATTTGAGTTAGTCTATTTTTTAAGGTGTTGTTTTCCTCAGTCAGACTGTTGACCCTCATTTCATACTTTTCCTGCATCCTTCTCATTTCTCTTTCTAATTTTTCCTCCACTTCTCTTATTTGATTTTTAAAGTCCTTTTTAAGGTCCTCTATGGCCTGAAACCCACTCATATTTTCCTTTGGGGCTTTTGGAGCAGGATTTCTGACCTCACAGTCCTCTGACTGTTCCATGCTTCAATCCTCTTTGCCCCCAAAATAGGAGTCTAATATTTCATTTTTCTGTTTATTTTGTTTCCTTTGCCTTGGCATGTTGCCACTTAATTACTTGACTTTTGAGCTTGTTGCCACAGTAGCACTCTGCCACCAGACAGGGGAGCTTCCTCCCGAACTTGTTGGGGGACAACTTCCGTTTCTGGAAAGCTGGAAACCTGCCCCACGACCTCCCCCCCAGACCACAATCCAAATCCAGGGAAGTTAAAGCAAGAACGATTACCTCCCCACCAAGACTGATCGCTGGATCTCCCTACAGTTTGCAGGCCAGGAGCTGGAGCCGCCACTGAAAACTGCAAAATGGCATGTCTCCTCAGCGGCTTCCAGCCCCCAGGGGAGGAAGCTGATGTGTTCCCCTAATACTGGTCCCAAAGTCCATAGGGCACTAACCTCTCACTTTGTCCTAGGCATGTCTGTGTTGACCATTCTGGAATTGCCATAGCTGCTGGTGTTCTAGGGGCCCTCCAGCCGGCTGCTGGCCTGGCTGCCCTGGGGCTAAAACCATGGCTGCCTCAGCTCTCTGGGCTTCCCACTGCACTGCCAGATCCCAGAGCACTTCGCTGGCCCTTCCTCCAGGGCTGCTGGGCTGTCCTCAGCCGGAGGCTAGCTTCTCTGTATCGTTCCTTGGGTGCTGGGGCTCCAGAAGTTGTTCAGAGTCCCCTTTTACATAGTTTGGAGGTAATCTTGCGGGAGAGAGCCTTGGAAGTGCTGTTTCTACTCTGCCATCTTGGCTCCACCCCCCTTATCATTATTTTCACTAACCTCTAACTGAAATTTAACTTTTTCTCAAATTATTTAAAATCATGATTCTGAGAAAGGGCCCAGAGACTTTCCCAGATGGTCAAAAGGGTCCAGGACATAAAGAAGAAGAAAGATTCCTGCTCTCAGCAGTCTTTAAGGCCTCCTCCAGTTCTCAGTCTGTGAATGTATATAATTTGTAGAACCCACCTCTGCTGCATCTGCCAGACTGAGCCCAACAAGAGGACCTGAGAGGCAGTCAGAATTCAGTTCTATCAAATGAGATGATATTTGTAAAAGCACTTAGCACAGTGCCTAGAATTGTGGTAGATGCCTAATTAATGTTTATTCCCTTCTCCTTCCCCCTCCATTCCATTTCTTAATTCCTTGAATTCACTAAGAGCTCAGACCTTTCAGTTTCTTCTTTGATAAAATCAGTACATTGAGTGCAAGTAATAGTATTAGGGTATGCTATAAGGATTGGAGGGAGCCATTGAGTTTTGCTTTGTGTTGAGAGTTGTGCTTGTTATGAGAGGCTGAGTGGTTGGAGATCTGACCGTGGAACCCAGAAGGTGTGGATTCAAGCCCTGCCTCTGTCTATGTGATCCTGGAGTATAGGGGGTGTTTAGGGAGGACCAGCACCTCTGGTGGGAGGGCCTGCTGAGGCCTTTCCAGGGCTGCTCACCCACCTTGGGCATCCACTTGTTCCCCAACTCTCACCTGTGGCTCCAAGAAGCTGTAGCATGTGCAGTGGCCACACCCCAGTAAACTGTCTCAACAGATGAGCTAAACCAGGTTGAGGGAAATCCATAGGCCTTAAAACAATAAGTTAGGGGAATGTCCACCCCAAGCATGTGTGGAGACTTCCCCCAGGGGGAATGGACAGATGAGGACAATTTGCTCCAATAGTCATGAAGGCAGCTGAAGAAGGTGCTCCAGAGAACTTGGAGCTTGGTCAGACATTGAAGATGCCAAGGTCGTCCACTGCATGCCAGGCTGTAGCCAGTTGTCTTGACTTTTGTCAAGAGAGAATGAGGTTGACCACTTAGTGCAACTCAGCCTCACTTAAATCTAGTTAATGCACCAGTCAAGACATCCCCAGTGATGATGTAAAATAAAGGACAAACAACACATGACCTTGGGCTTGTCACTTAACCTCAAGGCATTCCAAGCATTTCCCAAAGATTAAATTGCTGAGAAGTTACCCCTGCAAGGAAGTCTCCTCATCAGAAATTCTTAAAATAATGACACCACAGGTGCAGGTCTCATCCCTGTGCACTTATAACTCCCCACCCCCAGCCCCAATCCGGTATAAGGTCCTTGAGGACTAGACTGTCTCACCCCGCTCTTTCAACCCCCAAGGCCTACTGTCTTACCTAGTATGTAATAAATCCCTCTTGATTAACTGATTATCCTAAGCCAAAGTAAAAGAAGTCACTCCCCCTTGGGCAACTAGGAGAAAGTCCACCTTTCTAAGGCCCCTGGTCACCACACAGGAGCACTAATGAAACCTTTGTCATAATCTCTTAACCATAATAGAAATACTATAACCAGAGGTGTATTGAATGCTAATCAGTTTTTGTGACTTAGCAGCCAAACAGACTAAGTCACAGTCAATAAAATAAGACATTGGATAAAGCTATCACAATAATGCCAAGAAAGAGAAACAATTGGGTAAAATCATCCCCAAGCTCCCCTTTTTTGGTTACATCAGTTCACATCTGGGGCTTCAGAGAAGACTGGCCATGTGAACTCGTCTTCTAACCACTTTCTGCTCAGATCCCCTTTGGCCCAAGCCATCCCTACTCACATTGCAATTAACTTTTTTTTTGGCCACAAATTAGATGGGGAGGCTTAATGAAAGGAGCCTGATTGTGAATGCCTTGGAACGTTCAGCGAAACGAGTTATTTTTTTTTTCCTGGTTAGTATTTAATTACTTAGATTCAGCAGTGATGTCTTATGCTCCCCCTCCTTTAATTCTGACTTTTGTGAGGAAGATGCAGTGGTAAGAATTCAGTCTAATAACAAAAGATGATGGGGATTTACTTCCTCCCCAACTCCCTAGCACAACCTGGGGTCATACCCAGGGGTCATCTCAGAGCTCTTACAGCATTTCAGGCCTCTGATTGCATGGCTGCTTTCCCTCTCTTTCTGTCTCTGTTTCTCTTCCCCCTCACCCCATCTCTTTTTATCCTTTTTTTCTGTCTCTCTGACTTTCTTTTCTCTTTGTCTTTCTGCCTCTTTCCCCCTGACTCAGTCTTTCCCTGTCTCTCATTTTCTTTTTGTTTCTGTCCTTTATTCCTCCTCCTCCTCCTCCTCCTTTTCTTCCTCCTCCTCCACTCTTCTTCTTCTCTCTGTCTCTCTGTGGCTCTCTGTCTCTCTTTTTTGCTCTATCTCTTCTCCTCCTCCTCCTTCCCTTTCTCTCTTCTCTCTTCCTCTGTCTCATATAGAATTGTGATTTCTTTCCAGTGAGAACTCCCAGAATGGAAATTCCCCCCACTTCTACAGATTTATCCCTCAGCTGGATATCTGTAATGAATGTTCTCTTAGAGAGTTGCCTGGAGGCACTGAGAAGTTAAGTAGCTTGCCTATGGTCACACAGCTTTACCTCCTAATTCAGTATTGATTTTTGACCTTTACTCTAACAGATCAATGGTCTAATTGCATAGAGGCAGCTGATTCAGAAATGATTCACCAAATCACAAAACTTTGGAATAGAGTCACCTCCATGACTACTGGCCATTGCTTCAGTCCAACCAAAAAAATATTCCACTACAATATATGAAAAAGGTGGTTATAAATCAGCCTTTGCTCTTGTTCTTCCAGTGAGGGCTAACTTTCTCTCTAGGTAATCCATTCCACCTTACCACAAGCCTAATTTGCCTCTTTTCAAGTTGTTTCTAGTTTAATTCTTTAGGATCAAATAGCTGAATCCTTGCCTGTAACAGTCTTTCAAATATATGAAGAAAGCATACACTTAGCCTTTTCTTTTCCCTTTCCTTCCCTGCTTCTGACTTTGTGAACTTCAACAGCAATCCATCAAAAATATGCATTAGGTACCTATTATGTCCTAAGCTCCAGTGCCTAGGGCATCCTCACCTTGTTGTATCCTTATGACATCAGTGTGGAACACCGGTATTGACTTCTTCCTCCCATTGATGAGTTCCTTTCAGGGCCTCCATTTTGGGAAGGAGCTCAGGCCAGCCAACCTTCCTTCTCCTCTTTGCCATGCTTCTGACTTGCTGGACTTCAACACCATGCCCCCACCTTTGTTCCTTTGTTCCTTCCTTCTTTTCCCCCTTCCACCCTTGTTTTTTAGCTTTCTATTATATGCTGTTTTCCACTATTCCATTAGAATGTAAACTTCTCCAGGACAGGGATTATCATTCATTTTGTTTGTATTTCTATCTCCAGATCTTGATACAACACCTGGTACAAAGTAAGCAATAACTAAACACTTTTTTTGCCTGCCAGCCCCTTCCCTCCAGTCCTTTGGGCATAGTTCCTTCAATCAATCCTCCTGTAGCATGGACTCGAGGCCCTTCACCATCCTGGTGGCCCTCCTCTTGACTCCCTCCAGCTTATCTGGGTCTTCCTCAAACCAGAAATGATCACAATGCTCCAGATGAGGGCTAACCCAAAATACAGTAGAATTATTACCTTCTGACTCCTGAAAACTGCCTCTCAATGCTTCTAAGGATGCCATTTGTGGGGTTTTTTGCTACTGTTGTTGTTGTTATTTTGTATTGTTATATGTTGACTGCTACTGAGCTCATGATCCATTAGAATCCCTTGGGCTTTTTCAGATAAAACAATGTCCAAATATGCCTTTTCTATCTTGATCTTAACAAATCAATGTTTCAATCTCAAGTGAAAAACTTTCCACTTTTCCCTAATAAAGCCCTAGTATGTCTCCAATGCAAGATGTGAATGCAGTGCTTCTTGACTCCAAGACTGGCCCCTCTATCTGCAAGATGAAGGGGTTGAAGTAGAACTGTATGTTTCCTTCCAGCTTAAATCAACAATACTATAGCATAGCCTATTTTATAAGCCAACCCTTTGCCCATCTTTAGAGTCCATCAAACATGTCAGGACCCAGATTTCAAAAACTCCTTTTAAATAGCTCACACGTAGAGAGTCTTCTTTCCAACTATTCCATGAGGAATTCACCTTCCCATTGTCAACATTATCATGAGTCAACATGTCACTCCTATTTTACAGATGAGAAAATTAAGGCTCATAGAAATTAAATGATTTCTCCATGTTCACACAGCTACTGGGCTGCCTTTCACCAAGTCTCATTCCACCCAAAATTAATTCTCCTGTTTATTAGGATGAATACTATTTGAACTGGCAAACGGGCAAAAAAGGAAGCAAGGAGGCTTCTTCGTGGTAAGCAATATCTTTCCTCTAAAGAATATAGAGGAAGTCTTCTCAGAGATCATAAGTTACTCTTGCCAGGGAAGACAGAGGGGGAACATGGCACCATAGAAAGAGCTCTGGAGTCAGAGTCAGGTTCCACAAATGGAATCTCAACTCTGATGTTTACTGTCTGTGGGACCTTCAGGAAATCACCCAAGCACATCCTACTTTCTTCATCTGTAAAATGAAGGGTTAGACTAAATGGTACTGGAAAGGGGAAATTACAGAGTCAGAGGACTTGGGTTCAAAACCTGCCTCTCATATTTCCTACCTCTATATCCAAATGTGATAACATATGCAAAGGATGTTGCAAACCTTAAAGTGATATATAAATATTATCATTATAATTATAAATTCTATTATAATTATAAATATTATTAGAAAAGGCAAGTGTAGATCAAGATTTATATCATTTCTATAGTCTCTTCTGTTTCTAAACCCTATGATTCCCACAAAAACAGCCCAGCCAGATGATTAAAGTCCTAGACTTTGAGTCAAGAAACCTGGAGTTTACTTTCATCTCAGACACTTAGTAAGCTGTCAGAAATCATTTAATTTATATGAATCTCAATTTCCTCATCTGTAAAATGGGAATAACATGTTCAATGATAAAGCTTTTGTTGTTGTTGTTGATGATGATGATGATGATGATGATGAATTCCTCATGTAACAGTTGTTAAGAAGACACTATATACATGTAAGTTATTATTTAAAAGGAGGTTTTAAATATGGGCCCTGAACCAAGTTTAAATGAGCTCTAAAGATGGGCAACAGTTTGACTTATAAAGTAGCATATGCCATAATATTGTTGATTTAAGATCACAGGAAACTTAGAGATCTGCTCCAACCCCTTCATCTTGAAGATGGGGAAACTGAGGCCAAGTGGGGTTAAAGACTTTGCCAAAGATAATATTAGAATATTTGGGTTAGTAATGAATTTCACTCTCAAGTATCTCTTTGCTCTTCCCTGACGGGCTTATCATGTAACATTTTATGTTATGATCAACTGTATTGGTCTCTAGTCCTCCCAACAGGCTGAAAGCCCGAAGGGAATAGACCATGCAGTGGACAGAGGGCTAGGCCTAGAACCAAAAAGACCTGGATTCAAATCTGGCCTCATATCCTTAATAGCTATGTGACTCTGGCCAAGTCACTTAGCCATTGTCTGTCTCAGTTTCCTCAACTGTAAAAAAGGGGGATAATAATAGTAGCTACCTTCTAGGGATGTTGTGAGCATCAAAGGAAATAATATTTGTAAAGACTTAGCCTGAAATGTAGTAGGCACTTAATAAATGCTTGTTCCCTTTCTTTCCCTCCTCCCTAAAAACTCCATGACAAAAGGGACATAATCTTATAGGAACTTTATATTATCCCCACTTCCAACCCAGAATTCTCGAATGGAGTAAATGCTTAACAAAAACTTGTTATGTTTTTAGTTGTGTAAATATCAAAGTCAGATAGTCACATAGATGTCATGTTTACAGGACACCAAAAAAGCCCTTTGGCTCCTTGCATTCTCTGAACAGAGCCTTAAGTAGTGATTTATTGGGGAAGGGGTGGGAGGAGATACCCAAGAACACTGTTCCACCACTGCTAGGGAGAATGTTGGAGGCATGAGAACTAGGGGTGGGTCAAGTCATGAAACAGTTCATCTGAGATGCATCTGTGTACAGGAAGGATGTGTAAACCCTAGAGATTTCCTATTTTTTGTAATTTTCCCCTTAAATTAGGTGTCAAGCTCAGTTTCTATACTATAGGAATGCAAAGACTCCTATTGCCCTCTAAATTCCAGGACTTTGGGTGGAGGGATCTGACTTGGCTATTCCCCCCCCCCCAGATAAACATAGCCCTTATAGAAATGTTTGATTCCTAGAGATATCACATACATGCATACATCTAGCCAACACTGTACCAGGGTACTTTATGGAACACTAGCCAAACCACAGGAAAAAGAAACCCCTGATGGCAAGAGGATGATCAAATGATACCTGCCTCAACCTGGGAATCACAGCAGAGAACCTGCCCCAGCTAACTAAACTCTTTCATATGGAACAGGACCCAGGCTGGTTAACAACTTCTAAGTCATCCCCTTGCACAATCTAATATCCCAAGACTCCCGATTCTCCAATGAATCTCTTCCATGGATTGTCAGTTTTGAACTAGATCAAGGGTCAACAAACTATGGCTTGGGAACCAAAGATAACTTGCCTTCTATTTTGTATGGTTTTGAATAAAATGTTATTTTTGTTTGTTTTTTGCTTTTTGCTTTTTGGAGGGGGGAAGGCAGGACAATTGGGGTTAAGTGACATTCCTATAGGGCTTATAAGGATATTTAAAGGCCATTTCCTCCAATCCCTTAAATTTATACAATAGGAACCTGTAAGTCCAAAGAAGTAAAGAGATCTCTCTTATCCTCCTTAAGTCTTCACTTTTTAAGGCTAATACAGAATTAGTTACCATGATGTAATTTACCCTTAAACATAAAACATTTACTTAATTATAAGGCAAAATCACAATATTTACTAGAATATATATACATATATATATATATATATATGTATATATATATATATATATATATATATATATATATATGATAGAAGCAGAAGTAATAAATACAAAAGTCAATTTATAAACTTGAGTAATATTCTCCAACCAATGCCCATCATTCCTGGGAGAAAGTTGGCATATACTTAGAGTAACTTGAAGTGGGAGGGACAATTTATGACTCTGGATGGTAGGCCATAATACCTTGGATATTTTCAGATAACTGTCCACAATACCCATTACTTGACAAATCCATTTTTCTGCTATCTACTCCCATTCTGGTCTTCATAGCTCTTCTGAAAAGTTTCTTTGCTACTCTCAGTCAACAGAAGCAGCAACAATTTCTTTTAGTACATAGCCGCCATTGGCAGGGTACAGAGAAAGTGTTACACTCTTTCAATGAAAAACAGTACTTCCATTAAGCTGGAAAATGACCAGACTCTTCAAATCTGCTCTACAGATTTCAAGCTGTAAATAGTGATAAAGCCAGGTAACCTTTCCATGTCCAGCTCTCAAAAGAGCAGGGATTTTGCTTTTTCTAAGCAGCTCTTGGAAATGCTTAAACTATCCTCACAGCAAAGCAGTACTAAAACTTGTTTTTCTCTCTCAAATCATAGAGAGGAATAAAAGGTAACAAAGTCACCCCTCAAAGGTTTCCCCCCTCTTAGACAATAAAGGGTGCTCAACACCAGTAAGCCAACTCTCCATACTGCAGCAGCATTCAGATCTTTTCCAATAAACTTCTAGCAGCTATAGAGCCTATCAGACTTTAGTCCTTTCAACTGCCTTTTTTTTTTTGGAGGGGGAAGGCAGGGCATTTTGGGTTAAGTGACTTGCCCAAGGTCAATCACCTGCACCCAACCCATCCTATCACCTCCCACCCCCAAAGTCCCTCACATTATAAGTTGTATTCTGTCTTCTGTAAGCAGGTTTTCTCAGTGCCTTTTGAGCCTTCTGTTGCTAACTTCTCTCATACTCAGCTTCCTCCATTTCTCTTTATCTGTTTATCAGGTAGCTTCTTCCTGTATCTTCTTTTGACTTCTAATACCTCAAATCATGGCTTTTTCATAAACAGTGACTCATCTCTAACATGATTTGAAGCCAATGTGTCTATTTTTCTTTCAAATTTAGCCCCAACAGTCTTTCTATAATCTTCCCCAAAGCCCCAAACAGTTATTTGATTTACTATGTCTCAGTTATAACCTTTAAAAGCTGAAAACTGTTACTTACAAATGAGCTGATGGACCACAATGCCCTGCAGCTGTCATTAACTCAGCCACTGCTCTACCTTCAAACAGGTACTCTCAGGCATTTCATTTGAAACAGGTCTTCAGAATAGTCTGTGTCTCTCCTCAATATTTTATCTAAACGAACGTGTTTGTTCTCAAGCTGAATTTTATTAGTTTCCTAACACAAATGTTCTTTTTCTTTCTCTTTCAGGAACTAAAATTACAACACACAAAAGGGGCATGACCTTAAACAATAATGCTAACTGATGTGTCTGCCAGCTCCACCATAAAACAGAGGCACCGAGTGAACCTGCCGATTTGTTCAACCATGGCAAGATATTCAATAGACACATTAGCTTGAGACTGTCAATGTCACCAATTAGGAACTAAGGTTCAGAACAAGCCAGAGCAAAGTAGTAAGGTAGTTAAACATTCATACCACAGACGTAGGTTCCTTCAAAGCCATCACCAAGTCTACACAGGTCTACATCGTGTCAAGATAGAGTGGGACAGCAATAGGGTAAAAAGAAAACTGGATTTGAACTCAAGGGGCCTGGGTTCATGGCTTTTCTTTGTCACTATCTGTGTGACTTTTGGTGAAATAATGAAATTCAATTAATTTATCAGTCTCAGTTTCCTCATCTGTAAAACGAGGGAGTTGGGTCAAATGATTACTAAGTCTTGATCTTTTCTGTGGTTCTAAATGTATGATCATACAATCAGGGTTCAGAGATATGCATCAGGTTTCAAAAAAAATTAGTAGTTGTGAAGGACCCCAGACAACAATGTCTTGGAAGCAGGATCCAACATATGTACCCATCAAGAAATTCTTCTGGGGCAGTTTTGATGTTTGTGAGGTACTACAGATTTTATTAACCCCATTTTATAGATGGATAAATTGAGACTAAGAAATGTTAAGTGACTTTCCCATCATCAGAGAATTAGAACTAATGAGTGCTTGGGACTTGAACCTAGGTTGGGATAACTCCAGTTTCAACACTGCATCCATTATATTAAACCATCTCTCATGGCAGAAATTATAAACCAAATCATGCTCCTCTGATGACCTTTCAATTTCTAGCCCAAATACCATCTCCTCCTGAAAGTCTTTCCTGACCCCCCTCAGGCAGACAGGAGCTTTCCTTCCTCAGATCCTGCATTGACTTGAACCTCTCATGCATGTAACACATTCCACATTACTTTAGCTGTTATTCTATCAGGTGTTAAATTCAATGGCAGACCTATTTATAATAGGATATAAGTACATATCCCTTCCCTCCATCAGGAAGAAATAGTCTTTCTTCACAAGTAGTATCAAACTTGTCTTTGAAACTCTGCTTTCCTACTTATTAGAATGTCCTAGCCATTGGCAGATGGGGAGGATGATTTTGTATAACCATATTATCATGTTGTACAGACCCTTTGGGATATTGTCTAGATATTCATCTACTCTTCTCGTGCAAGGTCTAGTCTTGTCTACTGTCCTTTCCTTTCTAGAGTAGGGAGGAAATATCACCTCCAAACTCTCCCATACCATAAGTTGTTAAGGTACCCAAAACTGAACTGTCTGCTTCAAAATCTTTTTGGACAAATCCCTTCACCAGAGAGACTGCCCATCTCTTGGTCATAGACTCTCCAAGCTAGAAGGGACTTCAGGTGCCATCTGTCCAAGTTGTACTTGAACAAAATTCCCTTCTACAACACATCTAAGAACAGGCCATGCAGCCTTTTTTTCTAGCCTCTAATAAAGGGAAGACTTGCTATTTTCCAAAGTTATACTATCTGTTTTCTGAGCTTTCTATTATTTGCAAGTTTTTGCTTATTTGTTTGCTTTTCCATCAAGCCTCAGTCTACCTGTATCTAGCTTCTATCCATTCCTCCAATTTCTACCCTCTGGGGACATACAAGACAAGTCTAAATCTTTTGCCAACATCAATTCTTTCAATACTTAAATAAAGCTATTTTCTCCCACCTCCTTCATCTCTTCTCAAAGCCTTTTATTCTCCAGGATGGAAAAGTTAACTTCCGTTAATTTATAGGTTCTTAATTTTTATGTTTGTCCCAGTCTTCTGAAGCCTATGGATGCCTTCTCAGAATTACATTTTAATTACACATATTTTGAAATATCAAATAGTATTTGAAAAGCACTCTGCAGACCTTAAAGTGCCATATGAGTATTAGCTACTAACATTATTATTATTAATATAAATAAGATTACAAAGGAAGCCTAGGGCATCTAGGTGGAACAGTAGATAGAGTGTTGGGCCCAGAGTCAGGAAGACTCATATTCCTGAGTTCAAATCTGACCTTATACACTTCCTGTCTTTGTGACCCTGGACAAGTCACTTAACTCTGTTTGCCTCAGTTTCCTCATCTGTAAAATGAGTTGGAGAAGGAAATGACCAACCCCTCTAGTATCTTTGCCAAGAAAACCCCCAAAAGGGGTCACAAAGAGTAGGACACTACTGAAAAATGACTAAACAAGAACAATAATAAAACAAAGGAAACCAATTTTATTGTAAGATAGTTATCAAAATGTTTTAAAAGCCATGGGCCCCACTTAAGTGTCACTACTTTAACTGATCTTCTTATAGTGTGGATGTAAGGCCTTTTAATCATCCTCCACTACACTGAATTTTGAGGGAGGCAACATGCTAAAGTAAAAAGCATGTTGGATTTGTAATCAAAGGACATGGGTTCAGATCTTGGTTCTGCTTACAATGAATTACCTTTGGGAAAGTTACCTAACCTCTCTAAGACTCAAGTCCTCAAGTAGAACATGATAAGATTGGGCCAGTTGGTCTCCAAGGTCCATTGCACTTTTTGATCTATGAGGCATACAGGTTGCTCTCTGGGTTCACTCTACATTGTCTTATATCCTTCCTAAAATGAAAGTATTATACCCCTCAGCCTTCACCACTCCAAGCTTTCTCTCACCTAAGCTAAGAATCCCAAGTTCCAAGAACCTAAAACTGAATGCAATACTGGAGATCGGTTGGTGCCATGGGTAGAAATAGCAAGAGGAGTGGATCTAAGGAGATAGGTAATAAGCTCCATTTAGAAAGTGTTGAGTTGAAATCCTGTAAACTAAAAGTAAACAAACAAATTAATAAAGACAAAAAAAGTGTTGAGTTGAGTGGGGATTAATTCTAGGGGAAGGGATTTTCCTTCCCATTCCTTTATGCCCAGTAGGTCTGTTCCACTCACAACCTGCATAGCCCTGAGAGTATTTGTTCCATGCTGTCTCCCCCATTAGACTGTGAGCTCCTTAAGCATGGACTATTTTTTGCCTTTTTTTGTAACCCCTCCCATTTAGCATGATGCCTGGCACATAGCAGGTGCTTAATATAGGGCAGCTAGGTGGTGCAGTAGACAGAGTGTTGGGCTTGAAATCAGGAAGACATCTTCCTGAGTTCGAATATGACTTCAGGACAGTTACTGGCTGTGTGACCCTGAATAAGTCACTTAATCCTGTTTGCCTCAGTTTCTCATCTGTAAAATGTACTGGAAACGTAAATGGTAAACTTCTCCTGTGTCTTTGTCAAAAGAAAAGGGATCATGAAAAGGCAGCCACAATGAAATGACTCAACAGCAACAATAATAGGTTTACATATTTATTCATAACACTTCCCTTTTCTCTAACCTGAAACAAGAAGCAAACATTTCCTACCAACCTCAATAGGGGTATCAAATATGTTGATTGACAAAGCTATTGCTCCTATTTCTGCAGACTCTTCTTTGTAAAGTCATACTAACTCTCCCCCCATCTTTAAGGACAAGTCTTTGTGAAAGATAATGGCTAAGTTCACCTATCTAGAGAAAAATCTATTTAGCAAGACCTATTACTCTCCAGTAACCATCAGAAGTCACCACTGTGCCATGCGCTATTCCTTGTCAGGGCATTGTCACTAGCTCTGGAAAGACAAATGAAATGTTAGAGATGAAACCCAGCACTTCTCTGGGTAGAGAACTGGGGTGAAAGAAATCATCTCTGCCCCTACCAACAACTATTTCAGCTGAAACTGGATATTCCCAAATACAAATAGAATCCTATCTTTTTCTTTGGTCTGACATTCCGGAGGGAAGGGCTTGGAATTCTTCATTCATATTCCCAAGGACCATAGATACAAATAATGCCGCCCCCCCCCCCCCACCAAGAGTTCCCTACTTATTTTCTATGGGAATTTAGCCATCGGCTAAAGAAAAGGATTGCTACACAATCCATGGTACTGGAATGAGACCTAAGAGACATCTGGAGGAGAAATAACAACTTCTATATGCTGTATTTATTGTAGCAAATTCATCTATACCAAGACATTGTGAAAGAAAATAACTCTAGACTAATTTTACTATCATTATCACCACTACCATCATCATTTACTACTACTACTATCATCACCACTACCACCACTACTACTACTACTAATGTAGGGGGAAGTGTCTAAACCTGTACTTTAATTGAAGTAGTATATTCCCAGTGTGAAAATTCCCTGCACTGATACAGATGAAAAACTAATCTTTGGTTTATTGACTTAAAGGTTTTCCTCGGGTTAACGAGAGGTTACATACCTTGCCCATAGTCATAATGTTAGTACATACCAAAGCCCTGAACTCAAGTCCTCCTGACTCCAAGGCAGAGGTGTGCTGGAGTAAGCTTGAACTATCTCACAAGAGCTAATGGTTAAATTTTCAGTGTAATAATTTACACCCCAGAAATTCATCAAATGCTGCAAATCAGGACTTGATTTATCATCTTGTTGGCTTGTAGACTTAAGAAAGTGATGGATATATGGAAATATGGATAACAGAAATTGAACTTAGAAGTGTGGCACATAGACATTTTCTTTTTTTGGAGAGCTGGTTGTTAAACATTTACCAGCACACCCCTGCTCCAAAGTCTGATCTTTACTTGTTATCTCATATTGCCTTTCTGATTATTATTGTTATATATAATTAATTTATATATATTATATTTATGTTATATATAATATGTTATATGTTAGGCATATTATATATTATTTGAATACTGTATTAAATTTATATATAATTTATATATCATATAACAGTTATATTATTTTATAAATTATAACAAAAGCAATAAAAAGATAAATGAGATATAGTGTAGGACAGCTCATAGTAATAATTGATAACAATTATATAGCAATTAAGGGTTTGCAAGCAGTGTTATTTTAAGAATCAGGAGGCAGTTTGGCAATAGTGGATACAGCAATAGATTTGAAGTCAGGAAGACCTTGGTTCTAATCCTGCCTCAGATATTTCCCAGCTATGTGGGCATGTAACCCTCCCTCAGCCTCAGTCTCCTTATCTATAAAGTGGGGATAATAGTAGCACCTACCTCACGAGGTGCTTGTAAAGATAAGATGAGAAAACCTATATAATGCCAATTTTTCAGATGTGGAAACTGAAGCTGAGAATGAGATTACTTGTCTGTGGTCACAGAGGATCATGGAGTCCTAGATTTAGAATTGGAATGAACAGTAGTGGCCATATACTTCAAGCCCCTCAATTCACAGATGAAGAAATTAAGACCCAGGTAAACTGACTCACCCAAAGTCACTGAAGTCATCAAGGGTAGAACTAGAATTCAGCTCTGGCCCCGTGACTCCAAATCCCTCACTCTTTACACTGAACTGTTCATAGACGTGAGGATTTGAACTCAAATGTCCTGACTCTGGGCTTGGCATTCCTCACTGTTTCTTCTTGCCTGGATGGTTGATGATTGGGTGAAGAGTAGGCTGTCCTTTGGAAGATTCTGTCCCCTGCCTTTGCATCTAGGCTCAGGCTGAGTGAGCCTGCAGCCAGTGCTCTCTCTCGCTCTCTCTCTCTCTCTCTCTCTCTCTCTCTCTCTCTCTCTCTCTCTCTCTCTCTGTCTCTCTCTCTCTCTCTCTCTGTCTCTCTCTCTCTCTCTGTCTCTCTCTCTCTCTCTGTCTCTCTCTCTCTGTCTCTCTCTCTCTCTCTCTCTCTGTCTCTCTGTCTCTCTCTGTCTCTCTCTCGTCTATCTGTGTGTGTATGTGTGTGCATGACTGTCTTTGTCTCTCTCTGCCTCTGCCTCTCTGTCTCTCCCCTTCTGTCTGTCTGTCTGTCCCTGTCTATGTCTGTGTGTACTTGTCTGTCTCTGTATCTCTGTCTCTGTTTCTCTGTCTGTCTGTCTGTTGGTCTGTATGCACATGTGTGTCTGTCTCCCTCTGCCTCTGTCTGTCTCTCCCCTTCTGTCTGTCTGTCTCTATCTATATGTCTGTGTGTGTACTTGTCTGTCTCTGTATGTCTCTGTCTCTGTCTCTCTGTCTGTCCTCTCTCTCTCTCTCTCTCTCTCTCTCTCTCTCTCTCTCTCTCTCTCTCTCTGTCTTTCTATCTGTCTTTCTCTGTGTGTGTGTGCATGTCTGTCTTTGTCTCCCTCTGCCTCTGTCTCTCTCCTTCTGTCTGCTGTCTCTGTACCCGTCTATATGTGTATTTGTCTGTCTCTGTATCTCTCTCTGTTTCTCTGTCTGTCTGTTGGTCTGTGTGCACATGTGTGTCTGTCTCTATCTCTCTCTTTCTCTCTCTGTCTCTCTGTCCTCTCTCCTCTCTCTCTGTCTTTCTATCTGTCTTTCTTTTCTCTGTGCATGTGTACATGTCTGTCACTGTCTCCCTCTGCCTCTGTCTCTCTCCTTCTATCTGTCTGTCTCTGTGTCTGTGTCTCTGTGTGTGTACTTGTCTGTCTCTCTTTGTCTGTCTGTTTCTATCTGTCTGTCAGTCTGTGTGTACATGTGTGTCTGTCTCTGTCTCTCTTTTCATCTGTCTGTCTGTCCTCCCTCCTCTCTCTGTCTTTGTCTCTCTGACTCTGTCTCTCTCTGTCTTTCTGTCTCTGTCTCTGTCTCTGTCTGTCTCTGTCTCTGTCTCTCTCTGTCTCTCTGTCTCTCTCTCTGTCTCTCTCTCTCTGTCTCTCTCTCTGTCTCTCTCTCTCTGTCTCTCTCTGTCTCTCTCTGTCTCTCTCTGTCTCTCTCTGTCTCTCTCTGTCTCTCTCTGTCTCTCTCTCTCTCTCTGTCTCTCTCTCTCTCTCTCTCTCTCTCTCTCTCTCTCTCTGTCTCTCTCTCTCTCCCTCCCTCCCTCCCTTATCCTTCTCCACACTCATTGGTATTCTAGTTGCACAGCCTGGTTTTGTTCTAAGGTTCACTGGATGAAAAACCTTTAGAAAGAGCAAAATAAGGTCTCCCAACTAGAACATGACCCACTTAGATGACACTTGTACTTCCATTAGCATATAATATATTAAACAGAAATCTCCCTGGGAACTCTGGGTGAATACAGTCTCAATATTGTGTCAGGTTTGCAGTTAAGAGTGAGGAAAGTCAAATGGAAGTCTAAGCTTTCGAGCTGGTCCATTTCCTGACAGATGCAGCCCCATGGGGAAAGAGACCATCAATTCTGGGGAAGCCATACACGCACACACACACATGGGTGAGGAATCATGACATTTCCCATTTCGGGATCCACGTGGCTGCCACAGGCTTTGTTTAATGCTTTTATCCAAACGTGAGGGTAAGGGGGGGAAGTCCCTGAAACGCAGAGGAAGAATCCATCTCGTCAGTCAGAGCCTCATTCTAGGATGGAAGAAGCAGGTGATTTTATGAATATAGTTTACTAAACCTCACTTTCCAAAGTCTGGATGTATGACAACCTCATTCTTTTGGCCTCCACTGGTTATCTCAGGCATTCAGTCCCACAGGTTTATAAGATCAAGCTGATCCTAGCCTCCTCCCTCCCTGTAATCAACAAGTTTATTTCTCCACATCTCTCATGTCCTCATGTCCTTTCTCTCCAGCCCCATGGCCATTGAGAGGAATTTATGGAAAATACTTGGCCTCTAAGCCAGAAAGATCACAGGATCATGGCTCTTGAGTTGGAAAGGCTCTTAGAAAGCCAATGAGACCAACCATTCCATTTTATCGATGAAGAAACCAAAGCCAATAAAAATTCAGTGACTTGCCCAGACATAGCTAGAAAGTGTCTGAGGCAGGATTTGAATCTGGTTTCATTACTGCTTCTGCTACATATTGATTGTGGATCCTGAGCAAGGCCCTTAACCTCTCTGTACCCTAGGTAAGCTAGGTAATACCCACCTATATTGTTAGAGTTTCCCTTATCTTGGAGATCCCTATATCAATGAAATACAAAGTCCAGTCAATATCCCTATCACACATTCATTCTTCTTGTACAGGTCTTCATAGCCTTTCTGCTGAACCATTGTATAATGTCATAGATTTAGAAGTGGGACCCCTCCTCTTTTTTAACCAATGAGGAATCTGAGACTGAGAGATGGGGCTTGATCCTGCCTTATCCACTGCTGTGAGAAGCCCATGCATGATTCAGTCACTTGAGCCATCACATGACCATATGTGAGGGATGAACTTTGAACCTAAGTCTTTTTCTCCCCTGCCTATCCAACATCCAAATTATTCACACTGCTTCCAGTAAGTACTGCTTCCCCCCAGAACCCACCTTCCTCACTAGCTGCCAAGATAATCTTCCTAAGCTCAAAGTTTACCCTGTTGAATAACCCAGCATTCAAGCCCCCCCCCCACTCTGTGACTCTAATTTGCCTTTATCCTCTGCTTCCATATCCCTCCCCTTCCTGCCTTCTGCATTCCAGGGAAACTCGATGTCTAGCTAGTCACCAAACTTGACTATTTTTCACCTCTGTGTAATTGTCCAAGCCAAGCATCATGACTGAAATGCACTCCCTCTTCATCCCTCCTGGCCGACTTCTTTCTCTCCCTTCACATTGGAGTGCAGCCTCTCAAGAATGCTGGAGCCAGCTTCGACCCTCTGACTGATTCTTAATTTCTCCATGTTATTATTTACACCTTGGAAACTGGCAAACATCACAAATCAGAGCCTGGTTTATTGTTCTGTTCACTCTATAAGCTAAAGACAGTGATAGAGAAATGTTAATAATGAAAATTAAATTTAAAAGTGTGTTGTGCATATTTTGTTCCCAGAAAGCTGATTGTTAAACTTATTAGCACACCCCTGACACCTCCCCCTTCTAGGATGCTCCCAGTCTTCAGGCTTGGCTTTCTGCCTCACATTCTTTCTGATTTAGCCTTATGTATGTATACAACATATGCCCCTAGTAGAACTTTGCATGTAGCAGGGGCTTAATGAGTGTTCTTTGGATTGAATTATTCAAATTTGGGAGTGATATACATGTAGAAAGGATAGATTTGCTTTTGTGCAATGCAGAACTGGAAATGATTTTGCAGGCAATTGAGTCCCTCATTTTGACAGCTGAGGAAAACAAGTTTCAGAGACATCAATTGGCTTTATCAAAGCTACACAAAAGCAGTTAGTCCACCCTCTGATAGAATCTGCCACTTACCATCTGTGTAGCCCTGAGCAAATCATTAACCTCTGTCTGCCTCAGTTTCCCCATCTGTAAAATTGGGATAATAGAAGCTACCTCCCAAGATCATTGTGAGGATCAAATGAGATGCTGACAAAATACTTAGGAAACCTTAAAGCTCTATATTAATTGTTATTTTTATTGTTATTAGAGAGAGCTGGAGCTTGAACCATGGGCTTCTCACTCCAAATTCAGTGCTTTTTTCACAAGTGAATTAATCCTCTGAATGAAACCTCAGCAGAATAAACTTCACCTAGGAGCATAAGATAGCACCCTATATTTTAGAGCTAGAAAGAAGGGCCCTAAGAAATAACCTATTACAATTTCTTTACTTGAGGGAACATAGGAAAAGAGATGAGACATTTCACATCAGATTTCCTGGAAATATCTCAAAATCAGCATGACTACAGATGAGCCCCTTAGGTTTTCCCCTAAGCTTTCCTCTCTTCCAAACTTTCCCGTCTTTGTCTTAGGCACCACCATCCTCCCACTCTCCCAGGTTTGTAATCAAGGCACTATCCAGGGTCCCTCACTCTCCCTCCCCCATCTATTCAACAAGTTGCTAAATCTTGCTTCTTCTACCAATAGAACATTTTTTTTTCATCCAACCCCTTCTCTTTACTCACACAACTTTAGGCTCATTTTAGGTGCTCACCATTTCTTGCCTAGATTTATTGCAACAGCCTCCTAACTGGTTCCCCTGCCTTGAGTCTCTCTCCACTCTAGATCATCCTACACACAACTACCAAAATAATTATCCTTAAGCACAAATCCGACCATGTGACTCTCCTACTCTACCAACCCCAGTTCTTTTTTATCTTCTCAAAGACAAAATAAAAACTTCCTTATTTCATTATTAAAGTCCTGACCTAAATCTATCTTTCTAACCTTAGTGGACATTATTCTCCTTCCTAATCTTGAGAATCTAGCACATTGGTCTTCCCATATTTCCTCATGCCATATATTTTGTGACTCCATGAAAATACAAGCCTACAGTCACAAAATATATGTTTAATGACTGCTAGAATTCTCCAAACTTATTTCCATTCTTTCTGAGGAAATATACATAGAGAAAGTAATAACTTTAAAAAAACTTTAAAAGGAAGAAGAACAAAGGTAACTAGTTCTATTTAGACCTTTTTTGTCACGCTCTCTGGATAATCCTTTCATGGACAATGATTGGCATGATGGAAATTAAAAGCAATTTAATGGAATCCTCTAAAACCAAATTAAATAGTACAGTCAGACCAGGCAGGGCTTTCCTAGATAGCTATGTTCTAAGTAGAAATCACAAGTTCTGAGATATCCCCCAAGGCTATAAACTATTGAAAATAGGTAGCATTTATATAGTAATATAAGGTTTGCAAAATACTTTTATTAAGATTGAATCACTTTCTGCTCAGAGCAATCCTGGTAAAGAGGTACTCTTATATTCCTATTTTACAAATAAGGAAACTGAGGCAAACAGAGGTTAAATAACTTATCCAGGTTCACACAACTGGTAAGACTGAATTACAACTCAGGTCTTCCTGATTCTAGGTGCAGGGCTCTATCTATTGTGCCTTTGATTAAATAACTGATAGCTCTCTGCTTCTAGGAGGAAAAGACCTCACAAAAATGTAAGATGCAAAAATCAGCAGAAAATAGCAGATAACCTAGAGAAAATAGCCCAACCATAAGAAAGAAAATGGATACAGAGAATTGGGATTAGTCCGGAAGCCTATCCCAGTCTCTAATATGGCACCCTCCACCCAAATGACATGAGATGACCATCAGTTGACACCAGTAGTTCTGTAAAGGGATAGAGAGTGACATTTTGGAGGTAGATGAAGATAAGATTTGGTATGGACCCAGCCCTAAGGGGGTATTCTGTATGTCCCCTTTTTGTATGCCCCCTTCCTCAAAACTTTTGCTAGCTGCATATATTCCCTTTTTGTGTCCTATCCCAACATGTTCTTTGGTTATATATGTCCTCTCTACACCTCGTAGTTTTGAAATTTGTGGGAAAGTATACTCATTTACATCAGAAGATATATATTCCTCATACTTTATTTTTCAAAAGTGTTTAATAAATGACTTTTAATTAGTAGTGGGGTTTTTTTCTAGTAAAAACCACTCATGGCAGTCCAGAACCTACAGTTTTGAACTGATAGAAATCCTCCCTAGAACTTGGGAAGACTTATAAGGAGCATCCAGATAGAGACCCCATGAGAAGATATTCAAGTGAGGATTTGCAGAAAATATGAACAAGAATTCCATAGAATGGGAAAGTGTCAATTATATTAACGAAGTCATTGATTTAGAGCTGGAAGCATCTAAGAAGTCATAGGCCAACCCACTTATTTTGCAGATGAAGAAACTGTAGGCCCGGCAGACTAAAGGTCAGAGATCAATGTCATGTAAGTAGAAGGTGGCAGAAGTAGGATTGAAACCCTTCCCCTCTTGTTTCCAAAGTAATGCTTTTCCCATGACTCTAAGTCCACCTGTATCAACAAAGGGCATATCTGCACAGATGAGTTTAGGTATTAATCAAAGTATTTAGGTAGGTGCTTTATTCAAAACCTAACAGCTGGAACTTATGGCACAGCATTTTTCTGAAAACACAGCCATATCCCTCTTCCCCCTCATTCCAGCTGGGATTCTTCACTGTTATAGGGTTCCATTAACAAAAGAGAGTTGAAGTATAACTGATAATTATACTTACAATGCATTTAAATCAATGCCTGATAACACTTCTAGTTTTAAAAATTATTCTGAACTTAAGAAATAAAACAAGCATTTCCATAGCATAGTAAAGTACAAAAAGCAGATGATTATACATGAAACTGCAAATCTGTTATGTACTAGTTGCTAATTCTTTTAAATATATAAGAAAGTTATCACAGAACTTTCTTTTTTCTTTCCCATTCTTTCTTCCCTCCCCTAGATTGGCTACCATTAAGCATACACACATTCACACACACACTTTTATATATATATATGCATATATATATATATATATATATGTTAGACCATGCTATACATATCTCTATTCTATACATATCATCATTTCTTTCTCTGTATGCAGATAGTTTCTTCCTTAATATGTCCTTTGTACTTAATTTGGGTGTTTATAATATTCAAAATGACTTATTCAGTCAAAGTCGTTTTTAAAACAATATTGCTGTTACTACAATATGACATTTGAATTATGTGCAAATGACTCTGATAATTTCACTCTTCATAATTTTGTGTAAGTCTATTCATGTTTTTCTAACATCATTGAACTCATAGTTCCTTAAAGCACAACAGTACTCCATCACAATCATATACCACACCTTGCTCAGCCATTCCCCAAATGATAGACATCTTCTCAGTTTCCTGTTTGTTGCTGCCACAAAGAGAGCTGCTATCATTATGTTAGAACATATAAGTTCTTTTTTCCCCTAATCATCTTGGAAACAAACTGAGTCATAGTATTCCTGGGTCAAAGAGTGCTGGCAGTTTAACAACTCTTTAGGGGGTATGCAATTCTGGATTGTTTTCCAAAATGGTTCAATCGATTCCCAGTGAATTAATGTCCCAATTTTTCCACATCCCCTCCAACATTTGCTGTTTTCCCATTCAATTATTTTAGCCAATCTGATAGGTGTAAAATGATACCTCAAGGTTGTTTTGATTTGCATTTCTCTAATCAATAAAGATTTAGAGCATTTTTATGTGACTATAAATTGTTTTGATTTTTTCTTTGGAAAATGACCTGTTCATTCCATTGACAAGTTTTTGAGATAAAAATTCATTATTTGGTAAAAATTGTTGGGAAAATTGGAAAGCAGTCTGGCAGAAATTGGGCACAAACCCATGTCTTACACCATTTACCAAGCTAAGATTAAAATGGATACATGACCTAGATATAAAGAAATATTATAAGAAAAAATTGAAGTGCATGGAATATATTACTTATCAGACTTATGGATAGGCAAATAATTTATGAATAAATAAGAGAGAGAGTAATGTAAAGTGTAAAATGGATAATTTCAATTATATTGAATTAAAAAGGGTTTGTACTAAAACAAAAGTAATCAAGATCAGAAAAAAGCAGAAAATTTTGGGGAAAATTATAGACTGATCTCAGATGAAGGTCTCATATCTCAAATATATGAAGAACTTTGTCTAATCTATAAGTGTATGAGTCATTTCCCAATTGATAAGTCCCCTGTTGAGAAGAAAAAATAACTCAAGAGTTAAGCTTTGCTCTGTTCCTAGAGCTTGTTCTGATCACTTTGTGTGAAATGCAAAAAAATGAACAGCTAACATGAAAGCCCCAACCCTTCCAGAGAGAATCAGTCAGATTGTATCCAGAATGATTCTTCTGGGGCGGCTCCCTCACTGGTTTCTTAATGGGAAATTTAGAGGCTTTCAGAGCTAGGGCTTTTGGAGTTGGTTTCATCTAGTTTTGAGTGAATTATAGCTTTTTTTTTCTTTCCTCCCAACTCTGCCCAGTGAACAATGGAAAATTTTTTGTCTCTGTCACTGTGAGTATGGCTCATTTATCAAGTGAGAGCTGTGGGGCATGCCTTTAGTGGGCTGTTGAATTCCTATCTGCCCCTTTCTCTAGTTTTTCTCCCTCTATCTTCTACCCCCTCGGGATTTGTTACAATGTCCTTCATTCTAAATTCATTGTCTCCCTCCAATTTTTTGTTTTTCATCTATATTTTCATGAGATCATAGTTTCAGAGACCTATGGCTACAAAGGAGCTCGGGGACCATCTAGTCTAATCATCTCATCCTACCAATGAGCCAACCAAATCTCAGGTAGGTTGAATAAGTGGTCCAAGGTCACATAGGCACTAAATGCTAGAGTTCACCATTCTGCCTTAATACCTCTTTGGGCCTAACACTTCTTCCATACCTCAATGGAGAATAAGAGGTAACAAAAGGTTTGAATTAGGGAATAATGGACAGAGGAGAATCAAGCACCCCAAAGGAGTTCCCCTTCTTGGTACTGACTGAATAATGGCCTTCTGAAATCCAACCAAAGTAGTATCACAGGAGGGTGACTTCAAGCAAGATAGGAACTTAGAGTCCATTTAGTCCAACTCTCTCATTTTACAAATGAAGAAACTGAGGCCAGGGAAGTTCAATGACTTGCCCAAGGTCAAACAATTATGTATCAGAAATAGATGCTTAAAGGCAATCTAAACCAAGCCTTTCAATTTACAGATGAGGATCCTGATCTCTAGAGATGCTATGGGACCTTCCCAAGGTCATATGAGTCATAAGTGGTTGAGCTGAGACTAAAACTCTTGTCTTCCAACTCCAAAAGACTCATTATGGAAAAGGCTGTTCACATCAGAGAAAGAACTACAGAGTCTGAATGCAGACTGAAGCAAACTACTTGCTCTCTCTTTTTTGTTTTGTTTTGTTTCTTCTTTCTCATTGTTCATTCCATTGGTTATAATTCTTCTTTACGATTTGACTACTGTTTAATGGGAAGGTATATGTAGAGCCTATATTGGATTGCATGCCGCCATGGGGTGGGGGGAGGAGAGGGAGGGTAAGAACATTTGGAACTCAAGTGATTGTGGAACTGAATGTTATAAACCAAAAGTAAATAAATTTTAGAAGAAAGAAAAAGAAAAACAGAAACTCTAGTCTTTCAGCTCCAAATTCAGTGTGAATCCCCAGCATCTGTGTCGACCTGGATCACCAATACATTCTAGCTGAAGGATAGGAGAGAGGCTTACCCAAATGAGCAAAGTCTTTAAATGATATATTTTGTTGTTGTTGTTCAGTTGCTAACAGTCATGTCCAACTTTTTATGATCCTATTTGGGGCTTTCTTGGCAAAGATACTGGAGTGGTTTGGCACTTTCTTCTCCAGCTCATTTTACAGAGGAGGAAAGTGAGGGAAACAGAGTCAAGTGACTCGCCCAGGGTCACCTAGCTAGTAAGTGTTTGAGGCCAGATTTGAATTCAGGAAGATGAGTGAGTCATCATGACTTTAGGCCCAGTACTCTACCTAGTGTCACCTAGCTGCCCTAAATTAAACATACATACCATTATACATACGATGAAAAATACATTTAGAATATGATTTATTTATTTCAAAATGCCTACAAAAATTTAACAAAAGTAGTACTGCATTATAAAGAGTAATATAAGGGATACTAGACTTGGTTTCTGCATTAGGGAACCATTTCATCTCTCAGAATCTCAGTTTTTCATCTGTAAAATGGGATTAATTGTACTTATATTCTCTCACAGATTTGTTCTAAGGATCAAGTTATTTAATGTATATAAATTATTTTGTAATCACAACGCACTATGTACAAAATGTGAATTATCATTATCACATAAACCAGCATAATAAAGTCCTATTTTGAAAAGTCCTCAGGGAACCTCCTTTAAAAGGTATATCCAGACTATTTGTGTCATGAGTCTACTTATTAGTTTTTAAGGTAAACTTCTAAAATGTCTGACAATGGTTTGTTCTCTCTAGTAAATAGTCTCGTGTAGTGTCTCTTGGGTGGGAACTCTGGATTTTTGACTTATTAGCTGAGTGATCTTGGTTGATCAACCAAGAAGAAGAAACATTTATGTGCTAGACATTGTGGGATCAAAGTACACAGAATGAAGCAATCTCCATTCACAATGAACTTAGGGTCTCATGGGGTAGAAAAGTGTGCATATATATATATATATATATATATATATATATATATATATATATATATATATAAATATACAGCACAAAAATAAAGTGAATAAATCAAAATACATATAAAATAGTTAAATACAAGGAAATTTGGGTGGAAGGACACTAGCAGTTGTGATCAGAAATGGCTTCCCACAGAAGACGGCTGTTATCATTTGTTGCCGTTCAGTCATTTTTAGTTGTGTCCAACACTTTGTGACTCCATTTGGGTTTTTTGGATTTTTTATGCTTTTTGGAGGGCTGGGCAGTTGTGGTCAAGTGACTTGCCCAAGGTCACATGGCTTGTAAGTGTTAAGTGTCTGAAGCCGAATTTGAACTCAGGTCTTCATGGCTCCAGGGTCAGTTCTCTATACACTGTGCCACCTAGCTGCCCCAATTTGGGGCTTTCTTGGCAAAGATACTGGAGCGATTTTCCATTTCCTTCTCCAGCTCATTTTACAGATGAGGAAACTGAGACAAACAGGGTTAAGTGATTTGGAAGAAGATGGCACTTGCGCTAAATATGAGAGAGAGAGAGAGAGAGAGAGAGAGAGAGAGAGAGAGAGAGAGAATATGCAATCCTCCTCTTATGGATCAATTTTTTCCTAAAGGGTTGCTGTTCATTCATTTTTCAGTCATTTCTGACTCTTAATGGCCCCATTTAGAGTTTTCTTGGCAAAGATACTGGAGTGGTTGGCCATTTCCATCTCCAGTTTATCTCAAAGATGAGGAAACTGAGGTAAACAGGGTGAAGTGACTTACCCTTGTTCCTGAAGGGAGTACATGTTTAAAACAAAAAGGTCTGAATGGGAAAAGGGTGTATACTTTCTATTCATTTTGTATAGTGCCCAGAACTCATCCATTACACGGGAGACTACCAAACATTGCTGTTGTTTTTCAGTCATGTGACCCCTTTGTGAAGTTGTGGGCCATACTGTCAATGGTATTTTCTTGGCAAAGATACCAGAGTGGTTTTCTGTTTCCTTCTCCAGTGGATTAAGGCACACAGAGATTAAGTGACTTGCCCAGGGATGCACAGTTAGTACATGTCTGAGACCAGATTTGAAATCAGTTCTTCTTGACTCCAGGCCTACCGCTTTATCCACTGAGACCCTTAACTGCCTAATCAACTATGATCTGTCCTATTTGAAGATGGTGATGATAAGGATGAGACAAATTTATCAATTGGTTGCCGCTCAATGAGCCAGCTTTGAAACATGGTAAAAATAGAAATAATCACCAGAAGACATGAATATGAAAACTAGTTAAAGGAAGAATAACAGAATGATAGGGTTGGAAGGGACTTAAGACATCCTGTTGTCAATCAACCAAGCATTTGTTAAATGCTTAATGTGTGTAAAGGCACTTAGTGCTAAGCACTAAAGACTCAAAAGCAAATGTGAAAAAAAGTTCCAGACTTCAAGGGGCTTACTCTCTAATGGAGGAGACAACATGTACATATATAAATGTGTATAGAGCAAATATAAAATGAGTAGAAGGGACTGTGGGGAGTGATGCCCCCTCACCAGGGGAGAGGGAAAGGTCTAATGATGAAAATGACACTTAAGCCACATCTTTAAAGAAGCCATGGGTTCCAAGAGGTGGAAATGAGGAAAGAATGCATTACAAACATGGCACACAGCCATTTTTGAAGAGGAACAATGACATCACAGGATAACGTCTTAACTCATATATGAATTAGATTTAAGTAAGGCAAATTTGCACAAAATCAACGGCCTCATTCTCTTATCTACAGTCATCCAAGTCCAATGGCAAAACAAAAATCAGGCAATGACTGGCAACAGCCCAGAATGTGGTGGATGACCTTGAGGTGTTCCATGCCTAAGCTTTGGGGTTATTGAGTGTTCTGTTGTTCCTGTCTGAAAGACAGCACAGGCTAGGGAGCTGAAAGCTTTTAGTGGTACCAAGATGGTCTGATCTAATGCAAAATCTGCTAACCCCCACACTTATCTGAGATCTACAAGTAGCTGATCCAAGTTTGGGTCTGAGAAACAGTAGAATATTGCTAGACACATGTCTGTGTTCAAGCTCTAAGTACTCCATAGCATCTGCTTTAGTCACCTTTATGGCCTTTGGAGCAAATTGTTCTCATCTGCCCATTCTTCCAGGGCAAGTCTTCCAATGATTGGGGTAGACAACTCTCTAACTCACTGATGCATTTGAGGCCCATTAGTTACTCTCAGCCTAGTTTAGCCCATGTGTTGAGACAGTTTTACTGATGTAGGTCCACTGCACGTGCTACAGCCAGATATGCTAATGTTCCTTGAACACCCCATACACCCCTATGACAATGATAGGAAGAAAGGAGATGGAGTAGCATGTGTGAATAATAGAGGAACGGCTAGTGTGGCAGGACCCCAGAGTGAAAAGAGCAGAGTGATGTCTATGAAGACTGGAAAGGCAGGAAGGGTTCAGGTTGTAAGGAGTTTCTAAATAGCAATTTGTAAAAGGCAAGCAAGATTGTAGAGTCCCAGAAAAGTACGAAAAACTCCCCTCAAAAAACAAGTTCTCCAAACAAATTTAGAAAACATTACAGACAGAATCTTGAGAAAATCCAAGAATATATCAGGCTAACACAGCATAAGGAGATAGAGAGGTGTGGGGAGAGGGTGTAGCTATGAGCACAGAGTTGAACATTCTCATGCCCAAAGACCACTCTTACGGGCAAGAGTAGGTCCCATACTTATATCAGTGCAGCAGGATTTTGTGCAGGGTGCAGGAACAGGTGGTAAATGCCAACATTGTCACTCACTACCTACTTGTGGGTGATAGATCTAGTGTGAACCAAGGAAAGGATCGAGACCTGGGGTGGTAGTCCAAGGCAAGGAGTGATTATAGTCCCTAGACTTTGTTCTAAGCAATAAAGAAATTCAGAAGCAAGAAGCATTGTGCTCAGATCTCAAGAGTAGAGTCTCAATTCTATTTTCTAACTCAACCTAAGACCTCCCGGAAAGTAGCCAAAACAAGAATGACAGATCAAAGGGAAGCTTGCAGTTCTGTTGCTCTATACAACGTTTCAGCTAACTGAATAGCAATATTCTACTGTTTCTCAGAAAACAGGGGTAATAACCATGATCTCAGACAAAACAAAATAAAAAAATACATCTAATTAAAAGAGAAAAGCAAGGAAATTACATCTTGCTAAAAGGCACCATGGACAATGATATAATATCAACACTTAAGATATATATAGCATCCATATTTTTTTTTTAAAGCAATTGGGGTTAAGTAACTTGCTCAAGGTTACACGGCTAGTCATTATTTATGCGTGGGTGCTCATTTTCTGAGGCCGGATCTGATCTCGGGTCATCCAAACTCCGAGGCCGATGCTCTTACTCACTGCGCCACCTAGCCGCCCCTTTAGGGCAATTGGGGTTAAGTAACTTGCCCAAGGTTACACGGCTAGGTTTTTGTTTGTGTGGATTAAGTGTCGGAGGCCGGCTCCGAACTCAGGTCCTTCTGACTCCAGGGCCAACGCTCTATTCACTGCGCCACCTAGCTGCCCCATAGCATCCATATTTTTAAAGGAAAAGTTCAATGAGTATTATACTAGAAATTCTATCTATAGCAATAAGAAAAGAAATTGAAGGAATTAGAATAAACAATGAAGAAACAAAACTATCACTGTGGTATACTCTGAGAATCCTAGAAAATCAATTAAAAACTAGTTGAAATAATTAAATGCTTTAGCAAAGTTGCTGGATATAAAATAATCTCATGTAAAACATCTGCATTCTATATATTACCAACAATGTCGGTCAGCAAGGGATAGAAAGAAATTCCATTTAAAATAACTGTAACCAAGATAAAATACTTGGGAGTCTATCTGCCAAGACAAACGTGGAATGATATTTCACACAAATTCAGAACTGAACAATTGGAAAAAAAATATTGATTGCTCATGGGTGAGTTCAAATCTGGTCTTCAATACTTACTAGTTGGGTGGCCTTGGGAAAGTCACTTAATCCTGTTTATCTCAGTTTCTTCATCTTGGCAAACCATTCCAGTATCTTTGCCAAGAAAACCCCAAATGGAATCACAGAGTCAGACACCACTAAAAACAAAAGACAAATAACAACAAAAAGCAATTCTACCTAAATTGACTAACTTATTCAGTGCCACACCAATCAAACTACCAAAAATATTTTATAGTATTATAAGTAATAACAAAATTCATCTAGAAGAAAAAAAAATTAAAGAGTATCAAAAGGATTAATGGGAAAAATGTGAAGGAAGGCAGTCTACCTGTACCAGATCTCAAACTGTATTACAAAGTGTCAATCATTAAAACAATCTGGTACTGGTTAAGAAATGGTGTGGTGGATCGGTGGAATAGATTAGATAAACAATACACAGTAGTTAATGAATATAGTAATCCAGTGCTTAATAATTGCAAACATTCCAGCTTTGGGGAAAAGAACTCATTATTTGAAAAAAAAACTGCAGGGAAAACTGAAAAACAGTTTGGCAAAAACTGGGTATAAATTAACATCTCATACTGTTTACAGAGACAGTATAAAAATGAATACATAATTTATATATTAAGGGTGATACCATAAGCAAATTAGGGGATCATAGAATAGTTCTCCTGTCACATCTATGGATAAGAGAAGAACTTAGGACCAAATAAGAGATAGAGAGTCTTACAGGATGTAACATGGATAATTTTGATTACATTAAATTATAAAGATTTGCACAAATAAAACCAATGGAGGTAAGATTAGGAAGTAAGCAGAAGCTGAGAGGAAATTTACAGCAAGTTTCTCTAATAATGGCTTCATTTCTCAAATATATGGAGAACTGAGTCAAATTTATAAGAAATGAATCATTTTCCAATTGATAAATGATCAAAGGATATGACAGACAGTTTTCAGTTTAATCAATCAAGGCTATCTATAGTCATATAAAAATGCTCTAAAATCACTATTCATTAGAGATATGCAAATTAAAACAACTGTGAGATACTACCTCACACCTCTCAGATTGGCTAATCTGACAGAAAGGGAAAATGATAAATGTTGGAGAGAATGTGGGAAAATTGGGAAACTAATGTACTGTTGGTGAAGTTGTAAACTGATTCAACCAATCTTGAAGAGCAACTTGGAACTATGCCCAAAGGACTATAAAATGGTGTGTAACCTTTGACCTAACAATACCACTACTAGGTCTGTATCCTAATGAAATTTTTAAAAAGAGGGAAAGGACCTATATATGCAAAAATATTTATAGTAGCTCTTTTTTGTGGTAGCAAAAAATTAGAAATAGAGGGGATGCCTATCAATAGAAAAATAGTTGAACAATTTGTGTTATATGATTGTGATGAAATACTATTGTGCTATAAGAAATGATGAGCAGGATACTTTCAAAAAATAATTGGAACAACTTAGATGAACTGGTGCAAAATGAAATGAGAGGAACCAGGAAAACAATGTATATGGCAAATAGCAATACTCCACAATGATCAATCGTGAGTGACTTAACTATTCTGAGCAATACAAAGACCCAAGACAATTCTGAAGGACATATGATGAAAAATGCTATCCACCTACAGAAAAAGAACTGATGGAGTCTGAATGCAGATCAAAGCATATAATTTTTCACTTTCTTTATAGTTTCATATTTTGGTCTATTTTCTTTTACAACATAACTATATGTTTTACATGATTGTACAGATGGAACCTTTATCAAATTGATTGCCTTCTCAATGAGGGATGAGGGGAGAGAGGGAAGTAGGAAATTTAGAATTCAAATTAAAAAATAATTTTAAACATTTTGTGTGTAACTGGAAAAAATATTTTTTTTTTTAAGCAATTGGGGTTAAGTAACCTGCTCAAGGTTACACGGCTAGTCATTATTTATGTGTGGGTGCTCATTTTCTGAGGCTGGATTTGATCTCGGGTCATCCCAACTCTGAGGCTGGCGCTCTTACTCACTGAGCCACCTAGCCACCCCTTTAGGGCAATTGGGGTTAAGTAACTTGCCCAAGGTTACACAGCTAGGTTTTTGTTTGTGTGGATTAAGTGTCTGAGGCTGGCTCCGAACTCAGGTCCTTCTGACTCCAGGGCCAGCGCTCTATTCAATGCACCACCTAGCAAAAATAAAATATTTTTTAAAAAAGAAAAAAGGTATCACTGAACTACCTAAGAGCCATGACCAAAAAAGAACATAGACATCATCTTTCAAGAAATGTTAAAACTACCCAGATCTTTTAAAACCAGAGGGCACAGTAGAAATAGACTCTATCACCTCTTAAGAAAAAGAATAGAAATTTGCCAGGGATGTTGAAGCCTAAATTAAGAGTTTCTTGACCAAAGGAGAAATGCTTCAAATATCCAGAGAAAAGAATTAAAATACCAAGGAGCTACAGTTAAAATCATACACAATTTAGCAACCACCATTGTAAAGTAGTCAAGAGATTAGAATATGATATTCCTGAAGGCAAAGTGTATAATAGGTTTATAGAATAACTTAACCACTGAAACTGAGCATAATCCTACAAGGGTAAAATGGACTTTTACTGAAATATAGGATTTCCAAGCATTTCTAATGAAAATACCAGAGCTGCTCAAAAACTTTGAAGTTCAAACGCAGGAGTTAAGAGAAACATTAAGAGGTAAATATGAGTGAACAGTCATGAGGTGCTAAACAAGTATAAACCACATATATTATAATATGGAGAAATAATACATGTGCCCTCTCTGAATTCTATCATCATCAAAGGTAATAGAGTGAGTGTACTTAGACAGAAGGCCCAGGAATGGTTCTGTTATGTCTTGATTATCTTAAAAGAATGGAAAGGAAGAAGGGGCGACGAGGTGGTGCAGTGAGTAGAGCATCGGCCCTGGAGTCAGAAGGACCTGAGTTTGGATCTGGCCTCGGACACTTAACGCACACACAAACAAAAATCCTAGCCGTGTGACCTTGGGCAAGTTACTTAGCCCTAATTGCCCTCCAAAAAAAAAAGAAAAAGAAAAAAAAGAATGGAAAGGAAGAGGAATACACTATGGGAGAAGGTAAAGAAGGATGGGGAGAAATTGCTTCTTATTTTCATTATGCACAAGCAGACATCTATACAAACAAAAAGAAAGGGATAGGTGAAACAGGGGACTCTTGAACTCTTATGTGAATTAGCCAAGATGGGATACATACACATGAATTTGGGTACCAAAATATATTTCATTCAATAAGAAATTAGAAGGAAAGGGCAGAAGGAAGGAGGGGGAATTAGAAGGATAGTAAATTAAGGTTGGAATTAGTTCTAATCAAAACAAAACAATTATTAATATTTACAGTTTAATTAGAGATGTCAAGGAATGGGAATTTGAGTCATAAATTAGTGAATTATTGAACAAACCATAGTATATAAATAAGAAAATATTATTGTGTTATAAGAAATGATGGAGGGGGCTCACTTTGAGAAGTGGTGTGTGATTTGACCAGATGAGACTCTGGGCAGCCGTTGAGAGCTCCCTGGCTTTGAAAACCCAGATGTTGATGCTTCCCTCTCTGGTAACTGTAAATTTGATATTGATATAATGGTTGGACAGTTTGGAAGCCTGTTTAATCTGTCTATATACTCTGAAGTTTGGGGTGCTGACCTTTTCCCCCTGAAGTAGGTAATATATGTTTGTTTGATTAAAGTAAGCTTGTTGACTGAAAAAAAAAAAAAAGAAATGACGGAGATGGTTATATAGAAACCTGAGAAGATCTAAGTGAACTGACACAGAGTGAAGTGAATAGAACCAGGAGAAGAACTTATCTAGAGATAATTATATCATAAAGGCAAGCAACTTAGAAAGACTTAGGAATTCTGATCAGCATGAGGCCCAACAATAATTACAGAGTTTTGAAGATGAAACATGTTATCCACCTCCTGATTTCAAGGCAAAAGATTCAGAGTGCAGAATATGTACATAAATTTTTAGGGCCAGCTAGGTGGCCTGGATTCAGGAGAACCTGAGTTCAAATCCAGCCTCAGACATATACTAGCTGTGTGGATGTAATAGTAATGGGAATTTGAAGATCCTCTCTGCCCCTTAATAAACCTGAGGGGATTTGAAGACCTTTCCTGATTTGAAGATTTTCCCTGCCTCCTAATAGGCAGAATGTAATCACATGGAGCTTCTTGTGGGAAGAGTTTGATGAAGGGTGGAGCAGAGCCCAGAAGAAACTGGGAGTAAGAGCAGCTAAACCATGAGAGAGGATGCCCCCAGGGAGACAGCTAGGCTTGTGAGTGCTTGCCCCCTGCTGTGACATCTAGACTTGTGAGTGTTGGTTTGTGGGAAAGCTAAAGGATGGTGTGGATCTCTGCTGTGTTATGGTGTATTAACTTCTATATTGCTATGATGGATTCGGTTTCCTGGGGTTTGTATTTGGTTTTCTGAATGAATGTTTTGTGTCTGACTTAGATATGGAGAGTCTGTTATATTTTGAAATTGAGAGCTATGCCAGCATATTTACAGTTGCTGTCAGGCTGTGAATATTGTGTTGACACTACAGTGACCCTGGGCAAGTCACCTAATCCCAACTGCCTCTTCCTCCACCAAAAATATTCATGTATACATGTATTTTTCATATATACATGTAGATAGGTATTTGAAATGTTTTTAAATATGTATATAAAGAATATATGTATATGTACATATAAATATGCATCTGTGTATATATGCTAAAATAAATATGTATACATACATATGTGTGGAGAGATGATGATGATGATGATGATGATGATGATGATGGTGATGATGATGGTGATGATGATGATGATGTCTGGATATGACCAACATGACCAATGTGGAAAACTGAGATATTTTAAATTATCATACCTCTTTGAAACAAGGTTTTTATTTTTATTTCACTCTAAATTGAGGAAGTGGGTAGAAGGAAGAATTTTGTTGATTGAAAAAATTTGATTCTTTAAATCCCTCCCCAAAATATTAATGTGTATTTAAATTCTCTCTATAGCATAACCAACAAATGGTGATTGAGCTATAGCCAGACCTCTGAGGGGGAGCCCACTACTACCTGTAGGCAGCCCATTCCACTATTTTGAAGCATTGTTAGGAAGCTTTTCTTCACATAAAAATAAAATCTGTATCTTTAAAACTTTTACTCATTCATAGTTCTGCCGTCTAAAGCCAAGGAAAATAAATGTAATTCCTCTTCTACTTGACAGATCTTCAAATACTTGGAGGCAGTAATATGATAACTCCACAAAGTCTTCTTTTCTCTGGGCATCTTCAGTTCTTTCCAACAACATTTATACAGTAAGAAATAAATATAAATGTAGATGGTTACCTCAGAAAGAAAAAAAATATATATATAAATTTTATGGACTACATAAAATGATACTTTCACATAGTAACACTGTTCACACAGATTCACATTTATTTATAAGTCATTTCTGTCAAGTTTTATGGAGACGGGCAGATGTAGAGTGTTATTTATCCTTCTGTTAAGTCAATAGTTAACTCCTTTCTATTCATGAGTGAAATACGGGGGATAAGAACTAGTAGAAGAAAGACCATAGAAGTGTCTGTATGTGTTAGAGGGAGAAGTTTATTCAGTGTATATCAGCCAACTATTCCAATTCCAGTGACAGCATGGAGGGTAGCATTTTACAAGGTTCTGGTGGACTTGCTCATTACGCTTTCCTGATTCAAGGCCATTACTAAATCTAGGAAGTCAAGTTCATTGGCTCTTCTTGTTCAGTTGTTTTAATTGCATCTGACTATTTGTGACCCCGTTTGGGATTTTCTTGGCAGGGGCACTGGAATGGTTTACCATTTTGTTCTCTAGTCCATTTTACAGATGAGAAAACGGTGGCAAACACGATTAACTGAGTTGCCCAGAGCTCTCTGAAGTCCCTGGTTCAGTAGGATAAAGACAAGGAAATAATGGAAATACGTTTAAACTTAGACTTTGTATAAAAATTCATTATCAGACTATGTAATATATTGAAATTTGAGCTGCTAAAGTGAGTGATAAAGGGGCCTTTTTTGAGATTTGCATACATAGCCTTCTAGTATAGTTTTTTTTTCCTCACATAAAAGTTTCTTCACCATAAAAAAGGATAAGTAGAAAAAATGGAAATGCAATAAAACTTCAACTAAAACTTTTAAAGAAGTACAAAATGTTTTATTATGTGGGGAGGGGGAGGACAATAAGAAAATCAGTCTTTCAGGGATTTAGCAGAGAATAAAAGATCCCAAGGGGTTTCCTGGGTTCCATAAACATAGAACCCAATTTTCCAGACCCTCTACAAAACAACTCAAAGTGAGAATAATTGATGGGCAAAAAGAATGGCATTATTTGACCTTCAGCCAGCAAAGTTAGAGTCATATTTAGTAGACTTTACATACTAAGGCTAGATAGATGATTAATAATTTTAAAAAGATTTTCTTCAAGGGTTAAATTAGAATTTAAACGAAATACTATTTCTAGTTAATCTAGAGTTAATAAGAACATTTAATCCACCAGAAACTCTCATCCCTCTGCTATTCTGGATAATCAGGGTTTTACTGAAATGTCTTATATTGGTAAAATTTAGTCTTGACCTTTCAAATGTGGGTAGGAAGGGAGCAAAAAACAAATTTCTTTATAATCCTAAGTTCCTGACCTTTGCTGAAGGTAAATTTTCAAAGCCATCCTTCCAAATATATGGATCATTTAACAAGAAGGCATTGTTTGCCTTTCTCCCCATTACTTAGGATAGTACTTAGCATACAATAGGGGCTTAATAAATGTTTTTGACTGACTAAACAATTGAAGTAGTTATTGAATCCAGTGGGCAAAGGCAAATCATTGTGTGGGTTGAGTTGACCCAGGTACATTCTTGAGAAAGCTTTTTAGAAGTTCATGTGGACAACATTAAAGCTATAGCAAGGATAAATGCAGGGAGCTGCCATCATGTAGCCTCTTATGTATTCCCCTCACTAAGGGTGCCCCATCTCCTTACCATGGGATTGTGGGTAACAGTGTAGGACAGAGATAAGCTACACAAATGCCTGAATCTGTGAGCCACTGTGAGTATGGAGCAGTGAAGGTTGGTTGGTTTTTGTCCTTGGTTCTTGAAGAGGACCAAAATGACATCACCATGCTAGAGTCAAGTTTCAGTGAGTCTGACTGTGACCGATTAGACCAAAGCAAGCTTAGAATGCTCTACCACAGGTTGGGCACAAATAGTGTGTGTGAACATTTGGGCTGGATTCTCTAAATTTGTTCAACCTGCTTAGAATGCTCTACCACAGGTTGGGTACAAATAGTGTGTGTGAACATTTGGGCTGAATTCTCTAAATTTGCTCAGCCTGCATTTCCTTTGAGCTATTTTAATTCTGCCGTGCTCATAGATCACAGCACCTTCTCTGATATAGGCATGCCATGCCGGGTGTCCTGTGCCAGTGTCTCTCATGTCACACAATCAATTACAAAGTTCTTAAGATCTTGAGAGTGTCCTTATATCACTTCTTCTGGTCACGATATGAACACTTGTCCTGTGTGAGTTCTCCATAAAATAGTCTTTTGGGGAAGCATACATTTTGCATTTGAACACCATGGCCATTGGAGTTGCACTCCCTGGAGCAGAGTTTGCACGCTTGGCAGTTTAGCTCAAGAAAGGACCTCAGTGCCCGGTACTTTATCTTACCAGGTAATCTTCAGACTCTTTCTAAGGTAATTCATATGAAACTGATTCAGTTTCCTGACATGGTGCTGGTAGACTGTTCAGGTTTCACAGGCATACACCAATGAGTTCAGCACAACAGCTTTGTAGACCTTCAGTTTGGTGGGTAGATTATCAAGTGGAAAGGGGACTGATTTGGAGTCAAGGAAACTAGTCCAAATACTGGCTTTGACACTTGCCACTGGTCAACTTATTTTGCATCACTTTTAAAAATTCATAATCAATAATAAAATCTATACCAACAATATCACAGGATTCTTATTGAGAAAGTTTTTTTAAATTTAAAGTGCTATAAAAATGTGAAATATTCAACATTATTATAATCAGTAGCTTCTACCGAGCTAGGTAGTCATGTGGCAGGCAAAGTGAGTAGAGCATTGGACTTGGAGTCAGGAAAATGTGAATTCAAACCATGCTTCAGGTATCTACTAGCTGTATGATCCTGGACAGATCACTTAATCTCCAGCTTCCTCGGTTTCCTCATCTGTAAAATGACGGGAATAATGACACTTTTTATGGTCGTCATGAGAATATAATAAGATAATATTGGGGGGGGCGGAGCCAAGATGGCAGAGTAGAAACAGCTCATCCAAGCCACTCAGCCCCCAGATTCCCCCCAAACTATGTAAAAGGGGACTCTGAACAATTTCTGGAGCCCCAGCACCCACAGAATGACACAGAGAAGCTAACCTCCCACTGAGGACAGCCCAGCAGCCCTGCAGGAAGGACCAGCACAGCGGTCTGGGAGCTGGCAGTGTGCAGAGCGCAGGAAGCCGAGCCGAGCCCAGGTCCAGGTCCGCGTGAGCCGAGGTTTTAGCCCCAGGGCGCCAGGGCCAGCAGCCAGCTGGAGAGACCCCAGAACACCAGCAGCTGTGGCGACCCCAGAATTATCAACATAGACATGCCTAGGACAAAGTAAGAGGTTAGTGGCCTATGGACTTTGGGACCAGTATTTGGGGAATGCATCGGCTCCCTCCCCTGGGGGCTAGAAGCCACTGAGGAGACATGCCATTTTGTAGTTTTCAGAGGCAGCTCCAGCTCCTGGCCTGCGAATTGTAGGGAGATCCAGCGATCAGTCTTGGGGAGTAATCGCTCTTGCTTTAACCTCCCTGGATCTGGATTGTGATCTAGGGTGGAAGTTGTGGGTGGGTTTACAGCTTGCCAGAAACAGAAGATGCTCCCCACATGTTCGGGATGAAAATTTCTCTATCTGGCCTTAAAGCCATAGTGTGGCAACCAGCCCAAAAGTCAAGGAATTAAGTGGCAACATGCCAAGGCAAAGGAAACAGAAAAATGCAACCCTAGACTCCTATTTTGGGGGCATAGAGGGGGAAAAGGACTGTGAGGTCAGAAGTCCTGCTCCAAAAGCCCCAGGGGAAAACATGAGCGGGTTGCAGGCCATAGAGGACCTTAAGAAGGACTTTAAAAATCAAATAAGAGAAGTGGAGGAAAAATTGGAAAGAGAAATGAGAAGGATGCAGGAAAAGTATGAAATGAGGGTCAACAGCCTGACTGAGGAAAACAACACCTTAAAAAATAGACTAACTCAAATGGCAAAGGAGGCCCAAAAGGGCAATGAGGAGAAGAATGCCTTAAAAAGTCGAATTTGCCAGATGGAAAAAGAATCTCAGAAGTTCACTGAGGAGATTCATTCCTTCAGAGTTAGACTGGAGCAAATGGAAGCTAATGACTTTATGAGAAATCAAGATGCTGTTAAGCAGATCCAAACAAATGAAAGATTAGAAGGCAATGTGAAATATCTCATGGGAAAAACCACTGACCTGGAAAATAGATCCAGGAGAGACAATTTAAAAATTATTGGACTACCTGAATGCCATGATCAAAGAAAGAACCTAGAAATCACCCTTCAAGAAATTCTCAAGGAAAATTGCCCTGATGTTTTAGATCCAGAGGGCAAAATAGAGGTTGAAAGAATCCACCGATCACCTCCTGAAAAAGATCCCCAAAAGAAATCTCCCAGGAATATTATACCCAGGTTCCAGAATCCCCAGATCAAGGAGAAAATACTACAAGCAGCCAGGAAGAAACAATTTCAATATTGTGGAAACACAATCAGAATAGCCCAGGACCTGGTAGCTTCTACACTGAGGGATCGAAGGGCATGGAATATGATATTCCAGAGGGCAAAAGAACTGGGAATGAACCCAAGGGTCACCTACCCAGCAAAACTGAGTATTTTGTTTCAGGGGAAAATATGGTCATTCAGTGGAATAGAGGACTTTCAAGCATTCTTGAGGAAAAAACCAGAATTGAATAGAAAATTTGACACCCAGACACAAGAAGGAAGAGATGCCTGAGAAGGTAATCAGGGAAAGAAATCAAAAGGAACTTATCAAAGTTGAACTATTTACATTCCTATATGGAAAATTAATAACTGTGACTGATGATATCTTTCTCACTATGAAAATAATGGAAGAAGGGTATGTGGTCATGTGAATACATGTGTGAATGTGTGTGTATATGCTTACAGTTATATATGGATAGAGGGCATAGGTTGAATTTTTTGGGAAGGGAGAATACTCAAGGGATGAAATTATGAGGTGAGAGAGGAAAGTGGCAAGAGGAGATGGGGAGAGACAGGGTAAGGTAAACTATCTCATGTAGAAGAAGCAAGGGGAAGTGGTTGCAAAGGAGGGGGAGAATAAGGAAGGCTAAAAAGGCAAAACCACATTCACATTGAATTTGGTTCAGGGAGAGAATGACATACATACTAAATGGGATATCTCAACCTGCAGCAGAATAGGGGGAAGGGGGATGAGAGGAGGGATGATGGATGGGAGGGCATCCTTGAGGTGAGGGGAGGTTGGAAGTACCCACTATAGAAGAGGGACAGGATCATGTAGGGAATGGACCAGGTGGGGGGTGGGATGAGTGGGAGGGAATTATAAGCAGCCTTGTACAATATATCTACTATGATAATGTTTTGCATAGCTAGACATGTACAACATACACTGAATTACTTATCTCCCCAGAGGGAATGGGTGACAAGGAAGGAAGGAAATGGATCTGAATTACGAGGTCTTAAAATTAAATGTTTCAAATATATATAAATACTATTATTAATACTCTTTTGCTTATAATTGGGAGATAAGATGTGCAGGCATTGGGACACAAAGATTCACCTTCCTCTAATGGAAAAGTCGAAGCGGGTATGGGAGAAGGTATGGGAGAGAGCAGATTAGAGGAAGCAATATCTTGTGGGACTGCTATTATGGGATGTTGGGTAGGGGAATAACGGGGGAAAATGATTGTAACTCAAAATCTGGCGGAAATGAATGATGTAAAACAGAAGTTAATAAAGCATTTGTTTAAAAAAAACGATAACATTGTGAAGTGTTTTGGAAACCATAAATCACTATATAAATGCTAGCTATTATTAATATTGTTATTAACAATAATAATAATACAAATGGCTTGCATAAAATGTTTACATATTGACAAATTCCAATTTCTGGAAGTTTCCACCAAATTAAAAAAATCTTCATGTAAAAGCTTGGCAACAGGTAACTACTGTTCATGTACCAGTCTAGCTAAATTTGAAGAATAATCACACAAGATTGGCTATAGGATAATTATTTTTTGGCCACAGTAAACTCTTAAAGACCATCTAAGTCACGGGGAAGTTTCAATATGCATCAGGGGAGAGAGAAGCCACTTTGGAGAAATTACATAACATGTAAGTGTTGAAGAAATGTTAGCCACAGCAGCAGCAGCAGTAACAGGTATTGTTGGTATTGTTGTTGCTGATGTTGCTGTTGTTGTTGTAGCTTCCTGTCTACAAGGGTATCCACTAATATAATTCTTCACTTTCACCATGTTAGCTGCCACTGCAAGGATGATGCCAAACAAGGGAGATATAAACAAAGACAGCTCTAAGGTGGTGCAAATCAAAATAATTGTCTGTGTTTCTGAACTCAGTGGGGGAATGGGGTGAGGCAAGAACTAGACATTTATTTATATATAATAACCAGGGGAAGGAGAAGTCAAGATCAAAGACTCTCTGTCTCCTTCTACACCCAATCTCTTTCTTTTTTATTGCCAATTCTTTTCAAAATTCAGTTAAATGAATGTTGAAAACTTTCACTGAGTCTTAGTGTTGGAAGGGAACTTAGAAACCATCTAGTTCAACCACTATATTAACATGAATCTCTACTAAAACATCCAGGAGTAGTGGTCACCTGCACTATGACCTCTAGTGAAGAGGAAACCACTGGCAAATGAGGCAATCCATTCCACTTTAGAATAGCTCAAATATCAGCACAGTGATTTCTGCCTTATAACAGAAATGTGTCTGTTTAGGGGCAGCTAGGTTGCGCAGTGAGTAAAGCGCCAGCCCGGAGTCAGAAGAACCTGAGTTCAGGTCTGGCCTCAGACACTTAACACACATAAACAAAAACCTAGCCGTGTGACCTTGGGCAAGTTACTTAACCCCAATTACCCTCCAAAAAGCAAAACAAACAAACAAACAAACGAGAAATGTGTCTGTTTGAAACATTTGTCCATTGTTCTTAGGTCTTCCCTCTGGGAACAAACCCAATTGCTTTTTCCTATGACAATCCTTTAAACATTTGATAGCTGCTATCATGTCCCTCTTAAGTCATCTCTTTGAACCAAACACTCCAAAGCTCCTTCACATGGCATGTACCTGAGCCCATTCACCATCCTGGTTACCCTCCTATTTTTCCATATCTTCCCTAAAACATAGTGCCAAGCATTGAATCCAAGACTCCAGATTAAGATGAGCACATCCTTTTCCCTTTCCTGTAAACTATTACCCCCCCTTTCTCTCTCTCTCCCTCTCTCTCTCTCTCCATTCTTTCAGTGCAACCCAGCACAACCAATATTGAGCATGATACATAACCAAGAAGTATGTTAGTAAATGTCCATTGAAAGAAACCAAATTAAGATCAAATTCATTTTTAGGCTTCCATAACACAATGCTATGATATTGAATTTGCTAAAAAAAAAAAAAAACTTTCAAGTTTATCTCAGATAAATTGCTATCTTGCTTCATCACTCCATTTTGTATTTGTGGAGTTGATTTTTTAATCCAACTATAAGACTTTACATTTGTCTTTATTAAGTTTATCAAGTCTCTACTACATTTAAGTCACTGTGCTTCATGTTGGGAATGTGATGATTTCAGATTTCATCCATAAAAATGATATTAAAGGAGTGAGGGGAAACTGTGACGGAGACAATGTGATCTGTCGTCCAAGATCTAGAACTGGCCTAAATATAGCTCTGAGCAACTATAACCCTCCTCTCAGCCCCTTCCCCTAAAGGATGGACCCTGGATGAAAATAAATCATTACCATGACATACAGACTAGTATTTATACCAAAAGGAGAAAATCATTTATTAGAAAAGCAGTCTGGAACCTCAGATCACCCTTTCAATCAATAGCTGATTATCTTAGCTTGCAAATTCAATTTATCCCCATGAAATAAGCTTTCTCTGACCATCCTTGACAGGTGCTATTATTTTGGCAGAGTCCAATAAAGTGGGAGATGAATTTGGCTCCAGTCAATTCCCTTGTTACGGAAGAGGGCATGGTCCAATATTCAATCCAAGAAACTCCACGTTGCCATTAATGTGAACTGACCAAACAGTCCCCCTGGTTGTTGTTTTTACACCCAAGTGACTCCCATCTCAGAAAACTCAAAATCATTTGTGGCAGCTTAGGAGTCATGGAATAAGTTTCATCTAAACTTAAGCTTCAGAACCAAGTATGTGGACAGCAGCAAGGAGAAGCTGATATAGCTGTCAGCAATAAGTGCTAGGAAGAACTTTTTGTTCATTTGGGTTAACTTGTTGGTTCCATGAATGACAGGATGAAGTTTCTGTTCCCACATTTGTGTCAATGGGCTAAGGGTACTGGTTTTCAGAAGGCAAATACAGTCAATACCAGCTAAAATAAACATGATCGTTTCTTACCCTAATTTTTAAAAACAAGCACGTGTATAGCATATGTATATGTACAGATACAAATGTATATGCCTATATATTGCCAGCATATTTTATATTGTATTATATTATATTTAATATATATTTGTCCTACACATTATGTCCCAGTGCCCTCCTCACTCCCTTAGTGTTATTTTATGATGAAATCTGAGATACTTGAATTCCTAATATAGAACACAGTGAAATGAATATAGTTGAGACTTAAATTGAATAGGGAATAATGTAAAGTCCTATGTGTATTATTTACACTTACATTACATAAATTATACACACACGTGTGTGTATACACATATATATATATACACAAATACATACACAACTATATAACTATATGCATACATATACAGATATGTGTATATTCTGGGCAAGTCACTTAATCCCGATTTACCTCAGTATCCCATTTGTAAAATGACAATATAGTCAAGAAGGAAATGGTAAACCCCTCTTCCAGTATCTTTGCCAAGAAAACTTCATGGTCAAAGTTCATTTAGGCCACATAGGGTTGGACATTACTGAACAACAAGACAGTTCCTACAGTATGCAGAGCTTTGTGCAAGATTCTGGAAGAGATAGAGGAGATAAGGCATTGTCTCTGAACTCACAGAATTTACATTCTAGTAACTTATAGGCTCATGGGACCTTAGAGAACATCTTATCTAACATGTTATTTAATAGAAGAGGAAATTAAAGCTAAGAAAGAGAAAGTGATTTGTTTAAAGTCATACTGAGACTAAGTAGCAGAAATTTAATTTACACATGTAGAAGTGCAGCACTAAAAGACACTAAAAAACAAAAGATATCCTAGCTGTCATGTATAGGAGATACTTTGCAAATTTGCAGGGGATGTTTATAAATTAAGTCAAGTCAACAAGTAAATAGTCATTTGTTGTTATCAATGGCATGGAATTACCAAAATGCTACTGACCTGTAGTCTCAGAAAATGTTGTTTTCTTATGGACTGACCATACCAAGGGACACTAAGATGGATCTGGGATAATTCTCACAGTCAACATCTAAAATTAATCATTGGTGAGAAGGCAGAGTATCAGGAGACACTTAATAAATGCTTTATTCATTCATTTTTTGTGAAAGTCACCCGCATATATCTTGGATATTAGACCCTTTTCAAAGACGGTTGATACTTTTCCCCCCAAAATCAATAGTGTCTCTCCTTATACAAGTTGCATTGATTTTGTTCATTCTCAAATTCTTTCCAGTTTCATGGAATCAAAATGATCTATTCTATCTTTTGTGATATTCTCTATCCCTTGTTTGGTTAAGAAATCTCTCCCTAGTCATAGCCATGAAAGGTAACTGAATTGATCCAACATCCCCTCACTTAAATGATGAGGAAACTGAGGCCCAGAGAAGTGAAAAGTTAGTCACAGATAGAGTAGATAATGCTAGGATTCAAACATGACTTTCTAGATTTCAAATCCAACAGTTTTTCTGGGATACCATGGCAACCCAGCTTGAAAGATACTAAAGAACCTACTGCCCTTGGGTTGATCAGAAGGCTCGAGTTGATCAGGAGTGGGCATAAACTGCTATGGAAACACAGTGACAGTGTCATGATATGTTTTCAGAAATCCAGTTTAGCTGTTCTAAAAACAAACATTAATTATACATGCGTGTTTATATACACATGTGTATTATAATTACCTATACATATGTTTTATGCATTCATATATGTATGTGTACATGTGTGTATACCCAACTATTTAAAGCCATCACATCATTCCTATTTATACACATATATCTTTTTTTTTTTTCTTGCTATAACCCTGAAGTCAGCTCCATGACATCCAAAGCACAAATGAAGGGGTCTGATTCCCAGAAAACCCCTGTGTTTAGTCCTGGGTTCCCTTTACCCTTACCTTGCAAGTCTGAGGGGACAGTGGATTTCACATGGTGAATGTCAAATGCTTCAACATGGTTACTATAGCAACCTTCCTAGCTTCGATATCGAGGCAGCCCTCTTGGTGTTAATAAACGGTCTCATTATTTTGCAGAAAGCATTCTGGACAATTGGCAGGGGCACAGAATCAGCCTATGCCAAATTAATGAGGGAAGATTGTGGAGCTTTTTTTCCTATCTTTTTTTTTTATTATTGACCACAAAAGCGGGGGGTGCTTTCCATTAGGGAGAGTTATGGCTCATTTGTTCACTTTTGCTGTATTTATGTTTTATGTATTAGAAAGTGATTCCCACCATCATTAAGCATTGCAAACGCTCTTGTTACATTAAAGACATGGGGCAGAAATATTTTTTGTCTATCAAACTACCAAATAAATTATGGCAAAACTTATTAGGAAGGAGAAGTGCTTAATAATCAGACAGGCTTGTTTCCCCATTAGCAAAGTGATGGGTATGGTCAAAATGTTGCTGACGGCAGAAGTTTCTGCACAGCTGGGCTACAAGCTTGGAAGCCAGCTTTGGGAACAGCATGGGCTACATAAAGAGGTGGAATCATTGAATTTGAATATTGGAGGGGACCACAGTAACTCTTTCGTCTGACCCATACCCTTCTCTCAACTACTCCTCCTTTCTACAGTGCAGCCAGTGAAAACTGGCTAGGTAAGTTCTCTGGGCCTCAGTTTCCTTATATGTAAAATAAAGGAATTTGATTAGATGGCTTCTGAAGACTGTTCTAGTTCTAAATTTAGGATTCTCCAATCAGACAAGTTGTTGCCTTAATTGAATTCAACAAACATTTATTAAATGCCTATTATGTGGCAGATATCGTACTAGGTATTTGGGAATCAAAGACAAAAGTAAAACAGTTCCTGTCCTTAAGGAGTCTATGTTCTAGTATGAGAAAAATAACGTGCTGAGAAGAATTATATGTATACATCTATCTATCTATCTATCTATCTATCTATCTATCTATCTATCTATCTGTGTACACACATATTTATGTGTGCATATATGTAGATATAGACATGTGTGTGTATATCTATGGATAGATATATGCACACATGTGTGTGCAAAATAAATATCAGATAGTTCAATGGAGGCAACAAAGTGCTTACAAGAGGGAGAGAAGGAGGCAGGGAGCAGGAGATCATACAAAGTTTTTCATAGATTGTGACCCATACTACTTCTTGACAAAGGCCCAATAAAGAAACACTGAAGGGGCCATTGAGATTTGAGCAGAGATTCATGGACTATCAAAAGTGGGGAAAAAAAAAACTAAGGGATTTTAATATATGAATATTACTTCACTTTTAAAGTGCCTTATTTTTACTCATCTGTTTATATTTTCCATCCACAGGAGAATGTAAACTTCCTGAAGACAGGATATCACCTTTTTATTTTATTTTATTTTTTTTTTAGTTTTGCTTTGTGTCTCAGTGTATGGAGTTTTTTTTTTTCATCAGATCTATAATTTCATCGGTTTTAGGAGCTCCTGATGAGCAACTTTTTCTAAAGTTTTACTTTATTGATTTCTCTGAAACTTAAAGTAATAGTAATTACCTAGAGCTCAGAGAGTACTTGCCAAAATTCATGCAAACAGTATATATCAGCATAGGCAGGACTTAAAAGTCTATTTTCTAATCCAAGTCCAAATCTCTAAACATTTCACTATGCTACATCCAGTATAAAAATAATCATTAAAATGGTGATCAACTTCCACTTGAAATAGACACAACATTTCAACTTTGCTCATACATCTGTCTATTTCCAGCTACCTCCCTCCTATTTTCTCATTCAATCATTCATTCAACAAACATTTGTGGAACAAATGAACAAATTTACCTGAAATGAACAAACTTGACTCATGACTTCAGGTGCAATCTCTAAATCTTCTCCAGTTGTCTGAGGAAGAGAAAATGAAAATGAAATATCTATCCTACATAGTATTCCAGATGTGGACATAGCAGGGTGCAGTAGACAGCAGATAGAATGTTTTCTATCTTGTCATTTTTATATAACCACAGTGACATATGGTATTCATGAGCAAAAAATTTTAAAAAACGTGTTGTTCTATCATTTTCAGTGGTGTCCAACTTATTGTGACCCAATTTGGGGTTTTCTTGGTAGATATTGTGGAGTAGTTTGCCATTTCCTTCTCCAGCTCATTTTACAGATGAGGAAACTGAGGTAAATAGAGTTAAATGACTTGCTTGGGGTTACATGGCTATTAAGTGTCTGAGGATGAATTTAAATTCAGGAAGATGAGTCGCATGGATGAAGACTCATGGAAGTCAAATGAATTAAATTCAAGAACCAGATGACAAAAACAAAAACAAAAAAATTTATGCCCTCTCAGTAGAATCTTTGAAAGGAACCCAAAAGGAACTCAGTGTTACCCAAACCTCAATTATCTCCCTCTTTGGTCATTCTTGCCTGACCTCTGCTGCTAAATAGAGACATTGGATTCTACATAAGGAGGAATCTCATTGTGAAGCAACTTCTGCCTCTTTGTCTGGTCTGGGCTCTCAGAGTTCTAAGGGACCAAAAATATCCATCTAGTCCTGCCCATACTTGAAGAGTAACTCTCTACCACTCCTTCAACAGGTATCCCTCAAATCCAATAAACTTACTTGAAAATCTCCATGGTAAGGAATCCATTATTTCCAGAAGCTGCCTTTTACACTTTGGTCCAGTTATAATTACATTACATTTTACATATAGATAGATTAGATAGATAGATAGATAGATAGATAGATAGATAGATAGATAGATATAGATAGATAGATATACACACATATACATATATATATATATATATATATATATATATATATATATATACATATACACACATATATCCTTCAGTTACAATCAAAATCTGCCTCTCTTCAAGTACAATGAAATGGGCCTAGTTGCTCCTTGATTCACTTCTTGAAGAGGTCTATTCACTGAATGGACATTACCTCACTCTAAGTGAGTACATGAAAAGACCTTAGCCTAAAAGGGTCATGGTCTTCAATTACATCCTTAGTCATATCTAGTCATCCTGATGAATATCAGGTCACTGGACCCAGATGGCTCTGGAGGAGAAAGTGAGGCTAATGATCTTGCACAGCCCTCCCTCACTCAAATCAAAGTCAACTGCAAGTCATGTCATCATTTCTCTGATGCCATGGTCCTCTTCGAGAATGGACAAACGCAACAACACTGTGCATGTGATGAATATAAATTGAAATATTGGTAAATTACTTAGAAAGGAAGTAACCTTGGTCAAGTCAATTCCCTTCTCTGGCTTCAGTTCTTTGATCTGTAAAAGGAAAGAGTTGGACTAGGTAATAGCTAAAGAAAACTCTTCCTCTATTCATTTTCTATGGGTCCAACAAAAAGTGGACTATAATCCTTTACCCATCCATTTCTCAAGAATTGACAATTACCCATATGGTCATTGAATGTAGAGCAACATGTGGCTGGCCCTTTGGTGATTATGGAATTTTCATCATGAACTTTAATAAATAGGTCAAATATTCCCAAATCACCTCCAATTCATTAACTCCTGCCTTTGAAATTCCCAAGGAGGCACAGTATAAGATGAAATGACAGAGATCAACTTTTCTCCTTTAAGTAACATAAGAATTTGATATGGAATTAAGTAATGAATGAGAATCTGAATCTGGGTTTTCCAAAGCCATTGTTCTCATCAGTACGCCAAGGCTGCATGCCAATATTTATACTAGACATCTAGGTGCTATTCTTTATTACATCTGGTACATTTTCTCAAAAATTTCTGGGACTTTTACTTCCTCAGTTAGAAGGGTGATGCCTCAGTCATCAGCTTCCTAACACCCTCAGCAGAATTATTGATGCTGGAACTTCTGACCCCAAATGAAATATAAAAGGTAGCCAAAATGAAGGGAAAAATGAAACAGATGAAATAGCTAAAAGTTCACAAGAGAAAAAAAAGAAGAAAGGAATCATTAATAAAACCTATAGCCTTGAATATCTATACACAAATGCCCGAAGCTTAAATAATAAATTAAAAACTAGAGGTCCTAACTCAGGGAGCAGTGCACATGCAATCTTATAGACATCATTGACATTTGGCGGGATTAAAGTCATGACTAGACCATGAGTCTGGGTGGCTATACCTTTCTCAAAAGAAATGGGATAAGTAAAAACAGGGAAAGAGAGTGAGAGAATATCATGCATTAAATTTCCATGTGAGGAAATTCAGGACTAGAGGTGGGTGGTGAAACACAGCTGAGAATATTTGGGTGAAGGTAAAAGGAGAGAGGACCATTTTATTATTGGACCATACTAAATACCTCCTAGGAAGTAAAAGGAAATTGATGCAGAGCATAGGAACCAGATCACAATGCTGAAATAGAAACATGACATGATAGTGATAGGGTATCTCAATTAGGCATCTGCTGGAGCTTTCTCTATGCCAGGTCAGAATAAATAACTTCTTGCCTTGATATAGTGATAATTTCACCCTTCAAAAGGCAGAGGAATCAACAAGGTGAAATTCTAATGTTGTTCTTTGGATTGGACAATAATACAATCAGAAGGATTCAGTAGTGTTTGGATGGCCAAACTCAAAGAGCAGTTGTTAATGGTTCAATATAAATGGCAGAAAGTCTGAAGTGGAGCTCCAAAGATCTGTGCTTGGTTCTATGCTGTTTAACATTTTTATCAAAGATTTAGACAAAGGCATAAATGGCACGTTCATTACATTTGGAGATAAAACAAAGTTGGGAGGGAGAGGTAACACTTATGACAGAGTCGGGATTTAAAGTAACCTTTTTTTTAAATTAATTTATTAGTTTAGTTTCAGTTAACAAGATTCAATTCCATAGTTCCTTGATTTTCAGATTTCCTTTACTTCCCTCCCCCCTCCCCCCACAACAGCATATAGTCCAGTATAGGGCCTGCAAATGCATTCATATTAGAAATCATTCCAATTACAAAGGCGTATTGTACTAGGTGGGATGAAAGATGGTAAGGAAGAAATAAAACCAAACAATGAAAAGAACAAGATCATTTAGTTTGCTTCCATCAGGATTCAGGCTCAGTTCTTTCTAGTTATATCTCTGGATGGCGCATTTCTCACTTTCTTGAGTCTTTCAGGATTAATTTATATCACTGCATTGCTGAAGAGTCCAGTCTGTCATAGTTGGTCATCACAGATATGGTATGTCTGTGATTGTATACAAATTTCTTCTGATTCTACTCTTCTCGCTTAGCATCAGTTTGTATAAGTCTCTCCAGGTAATTATGAAATCTGTCACCTCCTCGTTTCTTATAGCACAATAATATTCCATTACATTCATATACCACAACTTGTTTAGCCATTCCCCAATTGATGGGCACCCCTTTAGTTTCCAATTCTTTGCAACCACAAAAAGGGCTGCTAAAAGATTTTTGTACATATGGGTCTTCCTCCCACTACTATGATCTCTTTGGGATATAACCCTAGAAGTGGTATTGTTGGGTCAAAGGGTATGAAATTATTTATAATCCTTTAGGCATAATTCCAGATTGCTCTCCAGAATGGTTGGATAAGTTCACAACTCCACCAGCAATGTATTAGTGTTCCAATTTGTCCACATCCTCTCCAGCATTTGTCACTTTCTTATTTTGTCATCTTAGCCAATCTGACTGGAGAGATGTGGTATCTCAGAGTTGTTTTGATTTGAATTTCTCTAATTAATAGTGATTTAGAACATTTCTTCATATGCTTATAGATATCTTTAATTTCTTTCTCTGAAAAATTCCTGTTCATATCTTTTGACCATTTGTCAATTGGGGAATGACTTGTATTCATATAGATTTGGCTCAATTCTCTATAAATTTTAGAAATGAGTCCTTTATCAGAGACACAAGTTGTAAAAATTCTTTCCCAGTTTCCCACCTCCCTCCTGATCTTGGTTACATTGGCTTTGTTTGTGCAGAAGCTTTTCAATTTGATGTAATCAAAATTATCCATTTTGCATTTTATAATGCTCTCTAATTCTTGTTTGGTCCTAAAATCTTCCCCTCTCCACAAATCTGTCAGGTAAACTATTCCTTGCTTTCCCAAATTGCTTGCAGTATCATCCTTTACTCCTAGATCATGCACCCATTTAGACTTGATTTTGGTATATGGTGTTAGATAGTGATCTATGCCCAGTTTCTGCCATACTGTATTCCAGTTTTCCCAGCAGTTTTTGTCAAGTAGTGCATTCTTATCCCAAAAACTGGGGTCTTTGGGTTTATCGAACAATAGATTACTATATTCATTAACTGCTGGGTCTCCTGCACCTAATCTATTCCATTGATCCATACTCTACACCTCTGCCAGTACCAAGCAGTTTTGATGACTGCTGCTGTATAATACAGATTAAGATCTGGCATAGCTAGTCCACCTTCCCTAGCATTTCTTTTCATTAATTCCCTTGACATTCTAGACTGTTTTTCCAAATAAATTTTGTTATTATTTTGTCTAACTCTACAAAGTAGTTTTTTGGTAGACTGATTGGTATAGCACTAAATATATAGTTTAGTTTGGGTAAAATTGTCATTTTTATTATATTAGCTCAATCCAGCCATGAGCAATTGATATTTTTCCAACTATTTAGATCTGATTTTATTTGTGTGAGAAGTGTTTTGTAGTTGTGATCATATAGATTCTGGGTTTATTTTGGCAAGTAGATTCCCAAATATTTTATAATGTCTACAGTGACTTTAAATGGGATTTCTCTTTCTATCTCTTGCTGTTGAGTTTTATTAGAGATGTACAGGAATACTGAGGATTTATATGGGTTTATTTTATATCCTGCAACTTTGCCAAATTTATTTATTGTCTCAAGTAGTTTTTTACTTGATTCTCTAGGATTCTCTAAGTATATCATCATATTATCTGCAAAGAGTGATAGCTTGGTCACTTCTTTGCCTAATTTGATTCCTTTGATTTCTTTTTCTTCTCTAATTGCTACTGCTAGTGTTTCTAGTACCAGATTGAATAAGAGGGGTGATAGTGGACACCCTTGTTTCACTCCTGATCTTATTGGAAAGGCTTCTAGTTTATCCCGATTGCATATAATACTTGCTGATGGTTTTAAATAGATGCTATCAACTATTTTAAGGAAGGCTCCATTTATTCCTATTCTTTCTAGTGTTTTTAATAGGAATGGATGTTGTACTTTGTCAAAAGCCTTTTCTGCATCTATTGAGATGATCTTGTGGTTTCTACTAGTTTTATTGTTGATATGCTCAATTATACTGATGGTTTTCCTAATATTAAACCATCCTTGCATTCCTGGAATGAATCCTACCTGATCGGATTTAAAGTAATCTTGACAAGATCAAGCATAGGAATGAATCTAATTAAATCAAATTCAGTAGAGATGAATGTAAAATCTTGCCTTTGTAAACAATTTCACATTTACAAGATGCCAAGGTATGAAGAGATAGAGATTGTTTTGAACAAAGAACTAACGGTTTTATTGGACTGCAAGCTCAATGAATCAGCAGTATGGTGTAGCAGCCAAAATAAAAAAAAAAAAAATTTTTTTAAAAAGCAGTCTTGGGCTGGATTAAGAACATTGCTTCCAACAATGGAGAGGTGATCATTATCCACACTAGATCTCTATATGGAGAACTGTGTTTAGTTTTGGGCACCAGAGATTTTAACCAGAGGTAAACAATCCAGATGGTGAAGGATTTTGAATCCATTTGATAAGATTAATTGAAAGAACTAGGCATGTTTAGCCCAGGGAAGAGAAAAACTCAGAGGACATATGATAATTATCTTGAAGTTTTTGAAGAAAGAAAAGAACAGATCTGGACAATAGATTAGATTATTCTGTTTGGCACAAAAAGGGCAGAACCAAGAACAGAAGATAATAGTGGCAATCATATGGAAGTCAGATTGGGGACAGGAGAGGCTAGAGGGTAGGACTCAAATCACAAGTTTGTCAAAATGGTTCAAGCAAGAGGTAATAAAGATTTAAACTTGGAAGCCAGCCTCAGACCCTTCCTAGCTATGTGACCTCAGGTTACCCATTTAGCTTAAGTCTGCCCTTCTATAAATGAGGATAATACTAGTACCTACTTCTTTGGGTTAGTGTGAAAATAAAATGAGATAATATTTGTAAAGCACCTTGAAAACCTTAAAATGCTATATAAATGCTTATTTTGTTTTTATTATTATTATTATAGTGACTGAGTGGAGAAGGTTGTGAAACTGGATGACTAGAGAGATAGTGGTGGCCTCAAAAGAGCTGCCTTGAAGCCTTTCTGGCTTGGAAAGTAGCTAGGAGCTACTCAACCTTGGATCTACTGGCATAGCCTTTGAAAATTCAGTCACTGTCTCAGATATTCTGGCTTTCTTATAGTGGTGATTGCTTCTGTATATCTGTTTTAGAAGAGATAGACACTAAAGTTTCTTCCAACTCTGGAATTAGGTGATTATGCAATAAGTGATAGGCAGTTGAGCATGTAAATCTATGGGCACTCACATTATTTCTAGTTCTTTGCTCATTCAGTGATTAAGGCTGGGTAAAAAATGATGCAACCTCATCCAGAAAAAAAAAAATCAAACTGACCTGTTAAAGACCTTAGCTTTAAAAGTCCAAGATCTTACATTACCATAGGTGTCATCTCCAGTCATCTTGAGGTATATCTGGCCACTGGACTCACATGGCTTCAGAGGAGAAAGTGAGGCAGGGGACTTTGCACAGCCTTCCATCACTTAAAACCAATTCACTTGCATGTCATGGCATCACCTCCCTGATGTCATGGTCCTCTTTGAGAACGAGGGACAAACAACAACAACAACAACAACAACAGTTCTTTGCTACTACCAAGAATATTGAATAAATATTTCAGGATCAGGATTATACTGGAGTCACTTAGAATGGAGTACTGAGAGGTAATTGTTAGATTTTCAGTGTGAGAATATATAACTTGGAAATCAGCAAATGCTATAAATCAAGTCTTGATTCATCATATTGTTAATTGTTTAGATTTAATAAAGTGATATAGAAAATGTTAGTGCAGATTAAACTTAAAAGTGTTTTGTATACAGTTATTAAGTATTTTCCAACACACTTGTGCTTATGATGGACTTTTGTTTCTTTCTATTTCCTTGGAGTATGTGACAAGTAGTCTCATTTCTGGGTTCAAATATTATGGACAGGTTAGTAACTTTTCTTACATGAGGTCAACATGAGATTCAAAAGAGGTGGACTAGTTTACCACTTCCCCAACACTACCTCAGGGAATCTATCTCCCTATGAAACCTAATGTTGAATTTTGCCATATTTTTTTCATCTTTGCCACTTTGCATGGTAGGAGGAGAAACATCAGAGTAAACAATTTGCATTTTGCTTTCTATTTGTGATTTGAAACAAGTTTTTCATGTGGTCATATATTGTTTAAAATATTTTTTAAATTAATGTGCATCTACTTTAGTACTGATGCTTTTTTAAATTAAATTTTATGTTTATTTTTAGTTTACATCATTCATTTCCACAAGACGTTGAGTTACAAATTTTCTCCCCATCTTTCCCCTACCCACCACCCCAAAACAGTGATCCTAATGAATACCTGCTCCCCCAATCTGCTCTCTCCTATATGCTTCCCCATCTCCCCTCTGACTTTCTAGTAGGGCAGGATGGATCTCTATAGCCCAGTGTCTGTATATATTAGTTCCCAGTTGCAGGTAAAAAATAATAATAGTATATATATAATATATATAATATATTATATTATATATAATATAATAGTATATATATATATATTTTTTAAACATTTGATTTTAAAACTTTCCAGATTCTTTCCCTTCCTCCCTCATCATCCATCCTTACTGGGAAGATAAGCAATTCAATATAGGTTGTACATGTATAGCTTTGCAAAACATTTCCATAGTGGGTATATTGTGAAAGACTGACTATATTTCCTTCTATCCTATCCCACCTCCCACTTGTTCTATTCTCTACTTTGACCGTCTCCCTTTTCAAAAGTGTGTGCTTCCAACTTCCCTCCCCTCCAACCTACCCTCCCTTCCATAATCCCCCCTGTCATCCCCTTCCCCCCTACTCTCCTGTAGTGTGAGATACCCTTTTTAGTGTATATATCATTGGCTCCCTAAGCCAAATTCAATGAGAATAAGGTTGACTCATTCCCTTTTGGCTTCCTGTTCTTCCACTCCATTGTAACAGTTTTCCCTTACTGTTTCTATATGAGACAATATACCCCATTCTATCTCTCCCCATCTCCTCTCATTATGTTCCTTTCTCACCTCTCAATTAGACCTTTTAATTAACACCCCTTCCTATCCAATTGTCCTGTGCCCTTTGTCTATATATACCTGTACACACATATATATACACACTCACATATGTATTCATATGCCCATACACCCTCCTATATAGACATATATATGTGTGAATGTATATATGTATGTGTATATATGCATACACACATTTATATTCCCTTCAACTGTTCTCATACAAAGTTTCATAAGTTACAATTATCATTTTTCCATGTAGGAATGTAAATAGTTCAACTTTGAAAAGTTCTTTATGATTTCTTTTCCCCATTTACCTTCTCATGCTTCTGTTCTTATATCTGAATGTCAAATTTTCTATTCAACTCTGGTTTTGTCATCATGAATGCTTGAAAATCCTTTATACCATTGAATGACCATATTTTCCCCTAAAACATGATACTTAGTTTTGCTGGGTAGGTGACTCTTGGTTTTAATCCTAGCTCCTTTGACCTCCAGAATATCATATTCTAAGCCCTTCGATCCTTCAGTATAGAAACTGCCACATCCTGTGTTATACTGATTGTGTCCCCACAATATTGAAATTGTTTCCTCCTGGCTGTTTGTAATATTTTCTCCTTGATCTGGGAATTCCAGAACCTGGCTATATATTCCTAGGAGTTTTCTTTTTGGGATCCTTTTCAAGAGGTGATCTGTGAATTATTTCAACCTCTATTTTGGCCTCAGGGCATTTTTCCTTGAGAATTTCTTGAAGGATGGTTTCTAGGTTCTTTTTTTTTTTAATTAAACAAATGTTTTATTAACTTCTGGTTTACATCATTCATTTCCGCCAGATTTTGAGTTACAATTTTTTTCCCCATTTTTCCCCTACCCACCATCCCAGAATAGCAGTCCCACAAGATATCCCTTCCTCCAATCTGTTCTCTCCCATATCTTCTCCCATACCCACTTCGACTTTTTCCATTAGAGCAAGGTGAGTCTCTGTGCCCCAATGCCTGCACATCTTATCTCCCAATTACACGAAAAAGAGTATTGATAATAGTATTTATATATATTTGAGACATTTCATTTTAAGACCTCAAATTTCAGATCCATTCCCTTCCTCCCTTGCCACCCATTCCCTGGGAAGATAAGTAATTCAGTATGTATTGTACATGTATAGCTATGCAAAATATTACGATAGTGGATATATTGAACAAGGCTGCTTATAATTCCCTCCCACCCATCCCACCCCCAACCTGGTCCATTCCTTACTTGAACCTGTCCCTCTTCTATAGTGGGTACTTCCAACCTCCCCTCCCCACAAGAATACCCTCCCATCCATCATCCTTCCTCTCATCCCCCTTCCCCCTATTCTGCTGCAGGTTGAGATATCCCATATGTATGTCATTCTCTCCCTGAACCAAATTCAGTGAGAATGTGGTTTTGCCATTTTGCCTTTTTGCCTTCCTATTCTTCCCCTCCCCTGCAGCCACTTCCCCTTGCTTCTTCTACATGAGATAGTTTACCCCACCCTGTCTCTCCCCATCTCCTCTTGCCACTTTCCTCTCTCACCTCATAGTTTCACCCCTTAAGTATCATTCCTTCCCAACAAATTCAAACTATGCCCTCTCTCTATGTATAACTGTAAACAGATATACACACATTCCCACATGTATTCATATGACCATACACCCTTCTTCCATTATTTTCATACTGAGAAAGGTTTCATCAGTCATAGTTATTGTTTTTCCATGTAGGAATGTAACTAGGTCAACTTTGATAAGTTCCTTCTGATTTCCTTTCCCTAATTACCTTCTCAGGCATCTCTTGCCTCTTATGTCTGGATGCCAAATTTTCTATTCAACTCTGGTTTTTTCCTCAAGAATGCTTGAAAGTCCTCTATTCCACTGAATGACCATATTTCCCCTGAAACAAAATACTCAGTTTTGCTGGGTAGGTGACCCTTGGATTTAGTCCTAGCTCTTTTGCCCTCTGGAATATCATATTCCATGCACTTCAATCCCTCAGTGTAGAAGCTGCCAGGTCCTGTGCCATTCTGATTGTGTTTCCACAATATTGAAATTGTTTCTTCCTGGCTGCTTGTAGTATTTTCTCCTTGATCTGGGGATTCTGGGACCTGGCTATAATATTCCTGGGAGTTTTCTTTTTAGGACCTTTTTCAGGAGGTGATCGGTGGATTCCTTCAACCTCTATTTTGCCCTCTGGGTCTAAAACCTCAGGGCAATTTTCTTTAAGAATTTCTTGAAGGGTGATTTCTAGGTTCTTTCTTTGGTCATGGCTCTCAGGTAGTCCAATAATTTTTAGATTGTCTCTCCTGGATCTATTTTCCAGGTCAGTGGTTTTTCCCATGAGATATTTCACATTGCCTTCTATTCTTTGATTTGTTTGGATCTGCTTAACAGCATCTTGATTTCTCATAAAGTCATTGGCTTCCATTTGCTCCAGTCTAACTCTGAAGGAATGAATCTCCTCAGTGAACTTTTTTTTTAAAGCAATTGGGGTTAAGTAACTTGCTCAAGGTTACATGGCTAGTCATTATTTATGCGTGGGTGCTCATTTTCTGAGGCCGGATCTGATTTCGGGTCATCCCAACTCTGAGGCCGGCGCTCTTACTCACTGCGCCACCTAGCCGCCCCTTTAGGGCAGTTGGGGTTAAGTAACTTGCCCAAGGTTACACAGCAAGGTTTTGTGTGGATTAAGTGTTGGAGGCCGGCTCCGAACTCAGGTCCTTCTGACTCCAGGGCCGGCGCTCTATTCACTGTGCCACCTAGCCGCCCCTCCTCAGTGAACTTTTGAGATTCTTTTTCCATCTGGCAAATTCGGCTTTTTAAGGCATTCTTCTCCTCATTTCCCTTTTGGGCCTCCTTTGCCATTCGAGTTAGTCTATTTTGAAGGTGTTGTTTTCCTCAGTCAGGCTGTTGACCCTCATTTCATACTTTTCCTGCATACTTCTCTTTTCTCTTCCCAATTTTTCCTTCACTTCTCTTGGTTCTTTTTTTGATCATGGCTTTTAGTAGCTCAATAGTTTTTACATTATCTCTCCTGGATCTATTTTCCAGGTCAGTGGTTTTTCTAATGAGATATTTCCTTTTGCCTTCTATTTTTTTCATTTGTTTGGATCTGCTTAATAGCATCTTGATTTCTCATAAAGTCACTAGTTTCCATTTGCTCCAATCTAATTCTGAAGGAATGATTCTTTTCAGTGAGATTTTGAGAGATTCTTTTTCCATTTGGCAAATTCTGCTTTTTAAGGTACTCTTCTCCTCATTGGCTTTTCGAGCCTTTTTTTTTTTACCATTTGAGTTAGTCAATTTTTAAGGTGTTATTTTCTTTAGTCAGGTTGTTGATTGTCTTTTCATGATTTTCTTGCATCCTTCTCATTTCTCTTCCCAATTTTTCCTCTACTTCTCTTATTTGGTTTTCAAAATCCTTTTTAAGCTCCTCTATGGCATATAACCAGCTTGCATTTTTTTTGGAAGCTTTTGGTGCAGGACTTCTGACTTTGTCGTCTTCTTCCTGTTCCATGCTTTGATACTTTTTTTTTCCTCAAAATAGGAGTCTAAAGTCAGATTACTGTGTTTGTTTTGCTTCCTTTGCTCGCTCATGATGCCACTCAATTACTTGATTTTTGAGCTTTTTGCCACAGTAGAACTTTGCTTCCAGAGAAGACAGCTTTGTCCCAAATTGCTGGGGTTTTCACAGTTGCTGGAGCTATTAGTTGGCTGCCCTCTCTGAAGCTTCCACACACTCTGGCACACTGGTCACACACCCTAGGACCTCCTCCCTAGACAGCAATCCAGATCCAAGCAGGTTAAATAAAGAGCAATTACCCCTCAGATCGGTTGCTTGGTATCCCAACAATCTGCAGGCCAGGAGATCTGAAGCATCCACACAGCTGTGGCCACTGTGCCTCAGCAGCTTCTCCCTCCAGGGATCAGAGGCCAGACCATACTTCTGGACTCCCTGTTCCTAAAGTTCACACTGGCCTGTCACTTTGTCCTTAGCATCTACGGGTTGATAATTCTGGAAACCACCACAACTGTTGGTTATCCAAAGTCCCTCCAGCTGGTGGCTGGTCGTGGCCACCCTGAGGCTAAAATCTCAGGCTCATTGCAGCTGGGCTTTGCTCCCAGAGTGCTATGAAGGCCCCTTCCTGCAGGTCTGACAGGATGTCTTCAGTGGGAGTTCAGTTCTTCTCTGTCACTTTGTGGGTTCTATAGCTCTGACGTTTATTTAGTCACTTTTTACACATATTGGAGGAGGTGGAAGGGGGAGGCTGGTGGAAGTGCTGTTTTTACTCCGCCATCTTGGCTCTGCCTAAAATATTTTTTAAACCATTCAGATCCTTTGACTTTTTATGAATTGATAAATAATTTTTGCTATTACATAAATGATTAACTCCCTATATATTTTCAATATCCTACTATTTTCAATGATAGACTTTGATTAAAAAAGAAAATATTGGCATAAGGAATGCAGCATTCTTATGTTGGGGGGTGGGAGAGGAGCTGTCCCCTCATTCTCTGCCATCTATGGCCCTGGAACAGAGTTAAACTGAGGAAGTCCCTATGTAGGTGGTCATAAGACTTACAACTAATTAAGACTTTGGACATAAGTCATAGGACCATAGAGAGTAAAGTAGGAAGAGAATTTAGGGAACTCTCAGTCTATTCTTCCCTTACAAATGAGGAAACTGAGGTCACCAGAAAAGTGACTTCTCAAAGGTCACATTGGTAGCAAGCATCAGATCCAAGATTCAAATTCAATTCCATTTTGATTCCAAGTACAGTGTCCTACACTACCACTGGGACCTGGCAAGTTCAGGAATTCAACATTTTTTGAAAATGGAGCAACCAAACTCTTAGGGATTCCTCGCCCTCAAGGAATTTACATTCTGTAGATAAGGGGGCAACAAGCACACAGATATATAAATGTAAAATGGACACAAAGTGAATGCAAAGTAATCTGGAACAAGGAATGAAGTACCTGGAAGTGGAGGGGTGGAGAGACTAGGGTGAACTGCAATAGAGGGTGGCATTTGAGCTGAACCTTAAGGGAAACTTGGGTTTCTAAGCATCAGACATAAAAAAATAAATAAAAACAAAAAAAGAGAGATGGCATGACCTTTGCAGGAAATATCTAGTAAATCAAGTTGGTTAAAACACAGAGTGTAAGGAGGAAATTTGGGGAAAATATGGCTGGAAAGAGAGGTTGAATCCAGGACTTCAAATGCTAAATAGAATAAGAACATAGACTTCAGACCTGAAAGTGTTCATAAAAGTAATCTAACCCAACCCTCTTACCATAGAGTTAGAGAAATCAAATCCCACAGAAGTGAAGTTACTTACCAAACATTATATTGGCAGAGGGTGACAAAAGTAGAGTTTTAACGTAGACTCTCTGACCCCAGTTATAGGACTTTTTCCATTGTATATTTCAAGTCTGAGATGACCTGAGGAATAATGTTTTCTCATGGTCTATAAGTTATAAATATCCTGATACCTTCTACCCATTAAAAAGCTGGATTACATGATGTAGCAAATAATATTTGAAAGGTTTTACACTTCAACTACACAACGTAAGCACCCTAGATCTAAAAGCTAATTTATCTGAAAAGATTTAGCATGTTTGGCTGATACCACATTAAACCAAAAAACCAAATTGACTAAGGATAAACAAAGTAACTGAAATTCATGAGTGGGCTCTGGAAGAAGAATAAACTAGGTGAAAATAATGCCCCCCTTGAGAAATAAATCTGACTGCACAAAGAGAGCAGCTTGGGAAAAAGGAGTACTGCATGGAAGGACAGTGACATCGTTCTAAACTCGAATGATCAAAGTGGGACTTGAAGGTGGGAACAGCTCCCCAGACATAAAGAGTAAGCCATCCTCATTAATAACCGTATGCCCTGGGCCAACACTGACCTATAAAGAGTGAGGACTACAGAATGCTGATTCCATTCATTTCCCTATCCATGTGGGGGTGGGGGAGGGGGACAGAGTCAGAAAAAAATATTCCATGGGCTTGTCAGTACTCTTCTAAAAGAATCAGCAATGCTGAAATAGTGATGACTCAGTCTCGTTCTCCTAAGCCATAGCTAGAATACTGGGTTCACCCTCTACTCCTGAAATATTGTATCAGTGTCAGGGAAATGAATTGTAGGAAGGACACTGAGAGGTTGGAGAAGATCCCAAGTTATTGGTGTTGTTCATCCTTCCTTCTTGCAAAGGACCGATGACATCATGAGTATGATGTCTTGACCTGCACATGAAATGGATTTAAGTAAGGTTCTGATGCACAAGGCAACACAGGTAGTGAAGAATCTCAAGTTCATACCCTATCAGGATCACTTAAAGGGGCCAGGGGTGCTTACGGTGGAGAAGAAAAGCTGGGAGATGAGAGAAGACGTATGTGATTGCTGTCTTTAAGTATTTAAATGTCTAGATCTCAGCTTCCTGACAAGATGGCCATCCACATACGAGGCTGACTACCCAGTTCCCATGTATCCCCATCAGCAAAACTCTAAAGTGCACAACAGACTGAATAATGATCAATACATAAAGTGAGAAACTATAATAAAGGACTCCTTCTCTGACAAAATGAAACAAAGAAAAGTCAGGCAGAAGCCCACAGACAAAAGGAAATGGGATCAGTCATTCAATAAGCATTATTAAGTGCCTACTATGGGCAGGGGTAGCTAGGTGATGCAGCATATAGAGCACCAGGCCTGGATTCAGGAAGAGCGGAGTTCAAATCTGACCTCAGATGCTTACTAGCTGTGGGGTTCTGGACAAGTCACTTAACCCCAATTCCCTCAGTTTCCTCATCTGTAAAAGAAGGTGAAGAAGGAAATGGCAAAGCACTTCATTATCTTTGCCAAGAAAACCCCAAATAAGGTCATGAGGAGTCAGACATGACTGAACAACATATGCCAGGCACTGGGCAAAACATTGGGATACAAACAAAGGCAAAAGACAGTCCCTGCCCTCCAAAAACTCAGTCTAATGGGGAAGCAAACATGTAAACAATTATGTACAAACCATGTACAGGATGAATAGGAAGTTATCAACAGAGAGGAAGCATTAGAATTGAGATATAGGATCCCTCCAGAAAAGCCATTGTCACTGCAATTTAGCTTCCTAGCTTGACCAGAAGAAAGTCATGTGAGACCAGAAGGGCTCTGTGTCTGGACACAGCAAGAGTGGAGAGATCTCCTGAGAAGATCCCAGGGTGGTACGCAAGTCCTACAGTGAGAACCTTGAGATCTCTGGGAGCAGCAGTGAAAAGCAATTAGCATAGTGCAGTGGGACTTGGACCAGGATAGACTAGCCCCAAGTGCTCTGAGCAAACATTACCACTGTCCAGAGAAAGGTCCTGAAACCAGAGAAGGTCCTGAAGATCCAGTACCCCATACCTCAAAGATCAATAGAGCCTGACCTTGGGAAGCAGAGAGCAACACAAGAACTCAGGAGCCTTCAAGTCGATCACCCAATCAAAAAGCACAGTAAGGAGCAGATCTTTCCCCAGGCACAAAGCCCCAACTCAGGAACTAAAGTTGGAGAGAAGAGTAAACCAAAGAAAACACTGACCAATATCAAAAACTATTGAAAATCAAGCAATCCTCCGAAAAAGAGGGAGTAATTCTATAATAACTACAAGCATGAACTTCAAGAAAAAAATGGATTTTCTACAAGGACAACAAGGATAATAAAAAGAAATTAATCAAAAGGTAAAAAATAAAAACTCTGGAGGAAATAGGAAGAAGAATGACTAAGGAGAAAGTACCCAAGGAATTAACTGCCTAACAACAAGAATAGATCAAATAGATATCAAGGACCCCATTAGGCAATTAAAAATATTATAATTAAATCAAATGTTATCTCATATAAAAAACAAGTGAACTAAAAAGCAGGTCAAGGGGAGACAATTTAAGAATTACCAGATTCCCTGATATTCATAATTTAAATTAAGAATAAGAATATAAATATTAATAATAATGACTTGGTACTATATTTCAAGAAATCATTCTGGTAATGAAAATTCAGTTCTTTTAGAATCAGAGGGCAAAGAAGTAATCCACCCATCATCCCTTGAAAGGAATTCTGAAAGGACAAGTCTCAAAAATATCATAGACAAAATTCAGAGTTCACACATCAAAGAAAAAAATACTGTAAGCATCCAAGAAAAGCAGTTCAAGTACCTAGGAACTACAATCAAGTTCACACAAGATCTGTAAACTTCTACTAAAAACCAGAGAAGATCACAGAATACACTATTTCAAAAGGCAAAACATATAGGTTTATAGCTAAGAATAACTTACCCTGCAAAACTGAGTATGATCTAACAAAGTGAAAAATAGGTCTTTACTGGAATATAATATTTTGGAGCATTCCTGATAAAAAAAATGACCAAAGTTAAATGGAAACTTCAAATACATGCAGAAATACCTAGAAAGGTAAATGGATTTAAGAAATTGGAAGTTGTTGTATGATGTAGTGCTAACATTCTAATTGGGGGAGAAGAAACAAGTGTCCTTTGGAAGGTATTGAAGGAGTCAAATAAGGGGAAACAGAGGTCTAAGAGGTAGATCTATTCTGTTCTGAGGGTTTGGAAAGAAGAAAGAAATGGGAAATTAGAAGGAATACATTAAAGTAGAAGGATACAGAACTTGCTATTTCTCATAATTGTGGTGCTTATGGAGAATATATAAACATGAAGGAAGGTATGGGAAAGGAGCAGGCATCCAATGAATCTCACTCTTATCTGAAATGGACAAAGAAGGGTTGAACATGCACAGTGTGGTATAGAAACATAATAAAACCCATAAGGAATTAGCTGAGGTTAGAAGTGGGAAGTAAACAAACAAGAATATAATAAATACCATGGGGGGGGGAGAGAATAATCACAAGTAAAACAAATTTCTATATTCTGAAGGGAAGATTGAAATGAGAAAAATGAAAACAAGTAAAATACACATGGGTGCCTTTAGATTATCTCTCAGAAAACTGGAGACTAGCTGAGCAAATTATGGAATATGGTTGTAGTGGAATATGGGTGTAATGGAATATTATTGTGTCTGAAGGAATGAAAAAATAGGAAATTTTAGAGAATACTGGGTAGTATCAACTGAGAATGAAGTGAGCAAAAGCAGAAGAACAGATTGCATGATGGCAACACTGTACAAAAAAAACCCACCAATTTTTAAAGATTTAAGAATCAATGTACGGGGCGGCTAGGTGGTGCAGTGAGTAAGAGCGCTGGCCTCGGAGTTGGGATGACCCGAGATCGAAACTGGCCTCAGAAAATGAGCACCTACACATAAATAATGACTAGCTGTGTAACCTTGAGCAAGTTACTTAACCTCAATTGCTTAAAAAAAAAAAGAATCAATGATCAATGGAATAGCAAAGTATATCTACAAAGGATTTACCATGAAGCATGTTACCTACCTCCTAACAGAAAGGTGGTGGACAAGAGATGGAGAGACACATGTGTTTTTGTACATGGCTGCTGTGGATTCATTTTCTTTGACTTTGCTTATTTGTTATTGTTATTGTTATTGCCTCAGTTTTCATTAATGGAGAGAAGAGAATGCTTTAAAAAAGAGTGCCATTTTAATTTTTTTAATATACATAAGGGAACATAAGTTCTGAAAGAAGTGTAGACAAGCAGGAAAGTTTTGAAAGTGACATGTAGAATATATTATACATATGTATATATAAATACATATATATATACATATACATATATATGTGTGTGTATATATATATATATATATATATATATATATATATATATATATATATATATATGCAGGTTGTAGTGAAGTTGATAAAGTGTTGGGCCTGGAGTCAGGAAGCCTCATTTTTGTGAGTTCAAATCTGGTCACAGATACTAGATGAGTGACTCTGGGCAAGCCACTTAACCTTGTTTTGCTGAGTTTCCTCATCTGTAAAATGATTTGGAGAAGAAGATAGTAAACCACTCCAGTATCTCTGCCAAGAGAATCCCAAATGGGGTCATTAAGAGTGTGACAGGACTGAAAAAGTGACCAAACAACAACAAATGTGCATCATCATTTAAGATTCCAAATGAAGTCTACATAAGACTGTTCTATGATGGATCATCTTTTGGAAATGGGATTAGATTTATTCTAGTTGATCCCAGTGGACAAAACCAAAAGCAATAGGTGAGAGTTGAGAAGAGTTTAGACCTTATGATAAGTAGAACTGTTCAAAAATAATATAGATGTCTGGGGAAGTAGTGCCCCCCCTTTCTAATGGAGGTCTTCAAGTAAAGAGCAAATGACCACTATCCAGGTAGGTTGTGCTGGGAATTCTTTTTTTTTTTAAGAAAGGGGAAATAGATGTCATCCAATGTCCCTTCCGATTCTGAGAAACTGTTAGACAGGGGCTACAATCAGGTTGTAAAGAGGGCACCATTTGAAGATCTAGTCATCCTGTAAGGAAATGTTCATCACATTGCCCATCCACTTCCAAATCAGAACTTTTCTTGTGATTTTAATGATTCTCATGTCAGGGTCAGGGGTCTTTGACCTGCATCATGTGACATGTGACATGTGACATCTCGTGTCACATGATTCCATGTGACTACAGGAACTTAAAAAGGATGAGTCAGAAGATACATGGATCAATAAAAGTTCATGGGAAAAGGTCCTGAGGTTTTTATTGGACTGTAATCCCCATGAGAGTCAATGGAACAACATGACAGCCAAGAGTTAAACAAATATATGAATTAGAAGTATCCAGAAAAGGAAACTGAGGAACATATTGTCCTTTGGTCTTACCACATACAAAGTTCTACATTTAGACTCCATTTGCCACATTGGTATATTGCATAGAAGGCCATTCTGAGAGGCAGTCCAAATGGGTTTAAGTCTTGCCTTTGACACTGTCTGTGTGACCCCACATAAGACACTCAGCCTCCCTTTCCTCATTTGAAAAATGGCAGGCAGAAGAATGGGGAACAAGGATGGCACATGCCTGTAATACCACCTACCAAGGAGGCTGAGGCTGACAGATGTCTTAGCTTCAGTGGACTGAGGAGAGCAGGTCAAAGACCCCTGACCAGAGTGGAATCAGGCCAGGGAGTAACCTCTATATTTCCAGCCTGGGAAAAAGGGAAAGACCCACACCTTAAAAATAAAATAAGATAAAGTACAATAAAATAAAATAGTAGGTTGAAACAGATGACATTTGAATTATCTTACAGCTCTAGATCTAGGAAACCATGATTCTATGGAAACACAACTTATCACTACCGTATCCTCACCCCTACTCTCTAAGTCTACAAGTTGCCGTGTACTTGCCAGTCTCCTCTGAAAGAGGGAGTTTCCTCACTGGTAGGTCCCTACACCAATGAAATCACACGCTTGTACTGCCTCCCCCCCAACAAAAAATAATTGCCATTTAAGATGCCCAGAGGCGAACAAATAGAATGATGAAGGAATTGGAGAGAATGCTATATGAAGGTCATTTAACAGAACTGGGAATGTTTAGCTAAGACTTATGAAGGACATGATAGCTATTTTCAAATATCTGAGGGGCTGTTACTGGAAGACAAATCAGGCTTCTTTTACTTGTCCCCATAGGAACAATGGGTGGCTATTACAGGGAGCCTGATTTTTCTCAAAATAAAAGCAAGCTTCTTGTCATTTGAGAGACATAGTGGATAAAATCAGTCAGTTAGACCTGGGTTAAAGTTCTGCTTCTGGAATATACTGGCTGTGTAACCCTGGATACATCACTTAATCTCTTGATTGCCCCAGGCAAATTTCTATGACTATACATTACAGAGAAAAAGTCCTACTTGCCTTGGTGGAGAGAACTCCCTCACCTGGAAGTTCCTTATATCAATAAAATAACTGGTCCAATCTTGAGCCCTATAACTATCCCACCAGTTAGAGATGTCCAAAAGTATAAAGGTTATTGATAGAATGTAAACTCCTCGAGGGTAGGGATTCTTCCCTTAGTTACTTAATTAGTTTGCTTGATTGGTATGAGCAGGGTCAGTGAGCTTTCTGTCTATGAAGATCTTCAAGCATAAATTAGACATCTTTTTCATAGATGTTATATAGGGGTGTCCTGCTCAGGAACCAGTTGAACTAGCTGCCAATCTCTGAAGGCCCATCCATCTGTGATATTCAAGGAAAAACTGACCACAGATCTATGCCACAAAGATGTCCAGGATGAAGGAGGAGCCCTGCCATTGACCAGCAACGAGAAATTCAACAGAAGCCAAATGAAAAGACTATAGATGTGACCTTGAGATAATATGTAATAAATAATGGAAAGCATCATCATTAGAACCAGGAGAGAACCTGGTGTCAATATTTATCTCCCAGAAATTCAGCTAATTATTAAAGATTCCCTGGAAAAACTCTTAAGATTCATATTTCATTCCATTCTATCCAAAACATAATGACTCTCATTTCCTGGGCATCATAACATTTACAAAGCTCTTTCCTTACAACACCTTTGTGAGGTAGATAACTTAACTCCCACTTTACAAATGAGGAAACAGAGGCTTAGGGAAATTGAGTGATTCATTCAGAATCCTATAATTCTATAGTTTACAGCTTATTATTCAGTCTCCTCATCAGCCTGATTGTTCTCAAGGTTGCCAACATTCTCCACAAAATGTCAAAGCAAGCCCCTTAGCACCTCCATATGTCAGTTTCCTTATCTATAAAATGAGTGGGTTGTACTTAACATCACTCAAGGTTCCTTCTGGATCTAAACCTATGACTCTGTGATGCTAGAGCTGACCAGGGCATAGGACAGCAAGACCATCAGCTCCCTCATTCTGGACATTCCAATGCTTTCATAACTTAGCTTTGGGGGTTTCTGTACTAACTCACACTATCCTTTCTTTTTGTTATTCAGTTGTTTCAGTCATGTCCTACTCTTTGTGATCCCATTAGGGATTTTTTTGGCAAAGACACTAAAGTGGTCTGCCATTTCTTTCTCCAGCTCATTTTACAGATGAGGAAACTGAGGCAAACTGAGTAAAGTGACTAGCCCAGCTAGTAAATGTCCGAGGCCAAATTTGAACTCCAAAAGAAAAGCTTCCTGACACCCTGCTCCACACTATACCACCTAGCTACCCCTACATTATCCATCAAAAATCCTAGATCTTTTCACACAAACATTTTTTTCTAATTCATTCTGTAGTAATTTATCAATTTCTTGCACCATGGAAGATGAATACATTAAGATCAGTACCCTTTACATAAGATGAATATTCATTGCATTGAACCACGGGGACTATAAAAATGATTTCTGGGGTATGGATGGTAGACATCCTGGTATAGTCAGTAGAACACTAACCCAAGAGTTACGAAGACCTATGTTGAAATACTACATCAGATAATTGCTGGCTCTGAGCTGCAAATTGTTTAATTTCTCAAGTAATCAACTCCCAAACATCTACTAAGTGGCAGGGCACTATTTTAGGTGGTAGAGATTCAAAGACAAAAATGAAACAGTCCCTGAACTCAGGAAGCTTATATTTACTCCAAGGTTAAGTTTTCTATCTTTAAGTTAGGTGTAAAAAGAATACCTACCTTGAAAGACTGTTGGGAAATTCAAAGGTAAGACATGTAAATCACTTTGCAAACCCCCAAGCATTGTATAACTCTGAGCTATCATAACTTTATTAATAACCCCAGTGTTAGTTGATGTGGGGGATGTGAATATGAAATGTAGCCATCCCTATCCTTAAGAATGTTGCCTTGGGGCGGCTAGGTGGCAAAGTGAGTAGAGCGCCGGCCCTGGAGTCAGAAGGACCTGAGTTTGGATCTGACCTCAGACACTTAACCCCCACAAACAAAAACCTAGCCGTGTAACCTTGGGCAAGTTACTTAACCCCAACTGCCCTACAAAAAGCAAAAAAAAAAAAAAAAAAAAGAATGTTGCCTAGCAGTTCCTTTTCAGTCATCAGGGGCTAGGCACTGATCCTGTAATATCAGGAGCTCAAAATACTTGAGATCCACCTACCTGCTTCGTGAGGTCTTCAGGCTGCATATTTCCAGGCATATGGCCCAAGAGAGCTGATTGTTAAATACTTGGGATGAGCATTTATATTGGCAAGCCTACAAATCAGATCTTGATTTACTGTTGATTTACTTGACTTACTGTTTTGTTGATTTCTAGACTTAAGAAAAGTGATGGAGAAAAACTTGAGTGTGTGTACTGTTAGGCATATGTACATAACTTTAAAGTGAGATGCAGATTTTAATAACTAGAGTTCAAAGAAGCAGGAGACATTTTAAAAACATAGAGCATTTCATTAATTTGCACATGATTCATGTTCATCTTGGCATATGCAAAGAATAAAACAATATTCATTGCTAGGCAATATGGTAGGAAGAAAGGAAGGGGAAAAAGCATTTATTAAGCTCTTAGTATATACCAGGCACTTTACAAATATTATCTCATTTAATCCCCACAACAACCTTTGGAGGTAGGTGCTATTATTAGCCCCATTTTTTAGGTAAAGAAATTGATACAGAGATTGAGTGACTTGCCCAAGATATCACATTTAGTAAGTGTTTGAGGTCACATTTGAACTTAAATCTTTCTAACTCCAAACCCAGAGTTTTATTTGTTGTTCTACCTAGCTGCCCAATAGGGCAAAAGTAAGAAGGTTGACCAGATCTATCCAAACCCTTTCAGTCTCACTTCCAAATTGATCAGGACAGTAACTGGAGGGGGAAGAAGGTTGGCTTAGGGGTTGAAAAGAAAAAAAGTTTTCACTAGCTTGATCAGTGACTTTGAAATTTTTCCAAGTGGAATCCTCTGGATGATTTCAAAGGGTTCCACAGAGTATTGGCCTAGGGATATGATAAGGGTTAAAAATAAATTTAGATGGTAACTCAGATAAGAGTTTGGACCGAGAGACCCTGAATCAAAAGATAGCCAATCTAAGCCTGGGAGTTCTTGATGGATTTTATTGGTTTCCTAACTGTGTTTACTGAAATAGGCAATGGGACTATGGATAAAGGAAATGAACCCTCTTCTTGAGGGGACAGGCTGCCTACCAGTTATGGCTTTACATTTAGCTGTGAAGAACAGCAATAGCTCTGCAGAGATCCCTAGTGCAGAGAGAACAGAGCAACCAAGGAAGGACCCTAGTACAGAAAGGAGAGCAATTTACCTAAAGACATCACCAGGCACGTCAGTGGCTCCAAAGGATCAGATAGCAAGAAGTGATACTTACCGTAGGATTTCCCTGTCAATGCATGTTCTCTTTGTATATGATGGCCATATGTGTTTCTGGAATAGACACATCCCCTGGCCCTGAGTTCTCCCTTGAGTATCCCCTCATAGGGGTAGCAACCTGTGAGAGAGTATACCCTACTATCCCTGGATAACCTTTCTTGTTACTTATTTCATTATGTTTGTTTGTTTTTAATTAAATCCCTTTAGTTTCCTCTGATTAGCTTATAAAACCAACAAATTGGAGGAAAGAGGCTCAGGAATTATGTTTGCTTGTTTTTTAATAGATGCTGACCCTAAGTACACCATGAACCTGGGGATAATGTTCAGGGGGCACCAGTTAGGGAAAGGAACAGGTTATTGTTGCTCAGTCATTTCAGTCATGTCTGATTTTTTGTGGTCCCATTTAGGTTTGTCATGTTTTGTTTCTGTTGGGGTTTTCTTTTGCAAAGATACTGGAGTGGTTTGTGTCATTTCCTCCTCAAGTTCATTTTATTAATGAAGTAACTGAGGTAAACAGAGGTTAAGTGACTTGACCAAGATCACACTGTTATTAAGTGTATAAGGCCGGAATTGCAATGAGGTCTTCCCCAGCACTATCTCTACTATGCCCATCTAGCTGCCCTTAAGGAGGCAAGTACAACATATGAAATCATCATGCTAATTAAGTAGGACATGACTGTATAATAAAAAGAATATGGGGTCTAGGGGCGGCTAGGTGGCGCAGTGAGTAGAGAGCCGGCCCTGGAGTCAGAAGGACCCGAGTTCGGATCCGGCTTCAGACACTTAACCCACACAAACAAAAACCTAGCCGTGTGACCTTGGGCAAGTTACTTAACCCCAATTGCCCTAAAAGGGGCGGCTAGGTGGTGCAGTGAGTAAGAGCGCTGGCCTCGGAGTTGGGATGACCCGAGATCAAATCCGGCCTCAGAAAATGAGCACCCACACATAAATAATGACTAGCCGTGTAACCTTGAGCAAGTTACTTAACCCCAATTGCTTAAAAAAAAAAGAATATGGGGTCTGGAGTCAGGAAATCTGTATTTGAATCCTAGTTCTGCCATCTACTATCTATGTGATCTAAGAAAAATTCCTTAAACTTTCTGGGCCTCCATTTCTATAAAATGAGAATCTTGGACTAGGTCACCTCTGAAGACCTTTCTACCTCCAAATGTATGTTCATTCATTCTTTAATACTTTAAGAATATAATTCATGCCAAAAATAAATACAGAGTACTCTATCATAAATAACAATAGGAGAAGATACCACTTGGGAGATGATCTTGGTCATTCCTTGGGAATCCCTAGTTTAGGGCAATCAGCTTAAGCACTGGGGTTCTGTTGGATATTCAGAAAGAAGGGAAAGGGGGGAATTTAAGACATGTATTTGCATGGTTTCCTGTGACTCTATTAGAGGTCATGAGATAGCATATGGTAGAGAATCCCATCTAATCCAATCAAATAAACATTTATTAAATGTCTACTTTATAGCAGGTGCTGTGCTAAGCACTGGGGATGTAATTGATAGAAGATACATGAGAAGAGAAAGCTAGCTATCCCTAGGTAGTGTATAGCCATCTTCCAGGGACCCTGGATGAGCAGACATTGAGCCCCAAGCTTTCCTGCCTGTGTCTGCTCACCCTGTGCTGAAGGGGTTAAGACCCAGAGAAGGCAGGTTGCTCACTCTTATTCCTTAGGATTCACAGCTGTATGTAGATTACAACAGACTGTGAAATGCTAATAAATCTGGAGTTGCCTCTCAATTTCACCAATAATAATTAGCAAATTAAAATGGAAATGTCACCACAAACCCATAAAAATTCTTAAGTGCAGAATGGAAAACTCTCCCAGGAGCCGAAATGGCTTTTGTCTGTATAATACACAGGACAGACTTGCTGTCAAATGTTACTCATGGCAGCCATTGAGGACAGAGAGCCCAACTTGGGGGTTGATTAATCCCGGTATTGGCCGTCTTTGCATGTCAGCATACTAACGTAATTGTATAATCAAGTTTACTTTATGGGCACTGTATAATGTGTGAGCTGGGGGTGAAGGCATCATTCTAACAAAGAAATGGGGGAAGAGGTAGAAATTCACTGATCACACCTTCATTTCTCCCTACCCAACACTCTTAACCAAAGCAATCTATATATGTTTAACAACTGAAGGAAGACCTTTAGAATTATCCAGAAAATTCATTGTCATCCTTTCTATGTCTTCATTCAGATTATTAATAAAAAAAATACTAACAAAAAGGATGCGGCACACAACCAGCATTAACTCAAATTTATCCATCAAATTATTGGTCACTTACAATCCCACCTAAAAGAACCACAACACAGGTACATTCGCTCCATCTTGTTCTCAAGGATATTAAGGAGACTAGTGTTAAATGTCTTGCTGAAATCTATAGAAATTATTTCTATTATTCTCTTATTCTACCAATCTGTTTTATCTCTCCAAAAGGAACATATGAAATTAGTTTGACACGACTTATTAGTGAACCACTGCTATCTCTGAGTACTTACCACTTCCATTTCCCTTCCGCAACCCCTCCAAAAAGAATCCACTTAACATTTCATTCCAAAATTTGGTTGGGGAGACCCACACCAACTTCACTGGTCTGTAATTTCCAGAATCCACATTTCCAAAACTTATAATAACTTCTCTCTAATCTATTTTCCATAATTAATCACATCACAGGTAAATGATGATGATGATATTCTGATCACATCTATACCTTCTTTTTTCTACTCCAAAATATAATTCACTTAGACTTAGAGATACAAATTCATCTGGAGGAATAAGGTGATTTCTTACCATAGGGTTGGAAGGTATCTCAGTAGCCAGGTTGTCCAAACTATCCCTAAAACTGATCCTCTTTATAATATAAAAGATGCTCTCTACTTTAAGACCTAAATGGAAGGGGAAAGTATCCATCACCTCTAAAAACCTCCAATTTCACTTTGGGACGGGCCATTTGGACTTTTAGAATATTTCATGGACTATATTGGGCTATAATTCACTTTTAACTATCTTTGCTCTGTTGAAAGAAGATAAAGGAAACAAAATGGGGATTTCATAGTATTTATTAATTTCTGTCATCTGTTAATGTCAAAGAAGTAGACAGGCCTAGTGCTTCCTTTTTCTTCTTGCTCCAAAGATAGCTACAAACACTTTTGTTTTCCTTTGCATTTTTACAACCCACAGTCAGATGATTCAGGACATTAGCATTCTTGATGTTATTCTTAGGGATCCAAGTCACCCTCTTATAATATTTTCTTCTCTCAAGAAAGTAAGCTCTTGAAGGGCAGTGATTTTGTTTTATGGACTGTAATCACAATCTGTTCCAGACAAGCCTACCTGAACAAGGTCAGTTGCCAAAGTAAACACTGGGAATGAGAGATATTGGAATGCCATATAAACTGTAGCTTTGAAGTTTGCTGCCGAGTTCCTCTCCCTTTGCACTGCTCCCTGGAAAAAAAAATGCCTGTCAAATCTGTCCTCAAGTGCACTTTACTGTCCTGGCAAACTGGTCAACTTGCTGTTCTAAGAACTTCATATTCAATCTCCTCCCTCTATGCCTTGATCCAGACTATTGCCCATGCCTAGAAGAACTCCCTTCCCATCTTTCCCTCTAAGAATCCCTTGCTTCCTCCACTACTCAGCTCAGATACCACCTTCTACGGCAAAGCCTGTCCTATTTCCCTCCTCTGTTAGAACCTAGCACAGCATCTGGCACACAGTAGGTACTTTATAAGTGCTGAGAGAGCTTTAGAAATAAAGGTGACAAGAAGTAAAAAATATTGATACAAATTTAAAACTTTTTCAAAAGAATTCATCTTTATTGATGATCAACAAACGTATGTATGTGTATACACAAATACACACATATGTGTATGTCAATGTGTATATATGTATATATGTGTACATATGTATACATATATGCTTATATTATGTATCTTACTACAACTTTCTAGGTCCCGTACTAGACATTTTTCTTCTTCTTAGTTGTTGAAGAGGATCAATGGTATCACAAGGTTAGTGCTTTATCTTTCATGTGAATTGTACTGGAGTAAAGTACAGCTGCCCTGTACTAGATGTTGGGGCTACAAAGATGTAGTTCTTAACCTTAACCTTACATTCTATGGGGGGAAACAGCATGCACATAGTTTTGCATTTACAAAATTAACAAGTGATACTTACGGGGTGGCACCAGCGGGAAGGCAGGCAGTAAACCATTATTAAGTACCAGGAATGTTCCAGGAATTGGGTTTAAGTGTTGAGAAAGAAAGAAAGGAAAACAATCCCTGCTCTTGAGGAACTCCCTATCTAATGGGAGAGGCAACATGAAATAACTATGTACAAGCAAGATATAAAAATAGGATAAAATGGAAATCATTAGTAGATTGCTGGAAGGATCAGTAACAGCTTTATACAGAAGGCAGCTTTGGAGCCAATTTTTGAAGCAAGAAATATCCGATTCCAAGAAGCAGAAGTTAGATAGAAATGCTAGTGTCTAATGTCCCCCTAAAACACCTAAAGCCATCCTTGACTCGGGAGGCAGTGTGGAATGAGAGAAGTCCCCCAAGTGAGGGAGCTGGAGAGCAGGTGAGGACACACTTAAGTATTAGCCAGGCCCCACTCTGCCTGAAGCCTTCCTCTGAATGTGTCAGAGCATGATGGAGCACTACCCTGAGTGTTTGGAGGTGGGAGATAAGGGACTATCCTGGGGATTAAGGCAGTGGCTTTGGTCTGAGCTGCCATGCCTCACTGTCCCCAAACCTCCAGCTCCAAAACTAAGGGCGATGTCACTCTTCAGGACACAAGGGAAATATGTGTCCTCTCCTGATAATGAAATACTAACAGGGACCCTCCTGATCCTTCTGGTCCTCTACTATCCCAGCAGCGTTCAGGCTCAGTACTCCCACAACAGATGACATCTGCTGCCATCTCTGAAGCAGTCTGAATCTGGCAGAAGCCAGAACTTGCTGGTGACTTTTACATCCACTTTCTGAACAGGCTGCAAAGAAACAAGACATAAAATACTTCCCCTGTATAATCTGCTGCTTTACAGGTGGTTTCATTACATCTTTTATTTTTTCTTTTCTTTTTTTTTTTTTTGCAGCTACACAAAGTGCTCTCTACATGTCCCTTATGGCTGGTATTTAAAGCATTGCAAAGGGCCAAGAGAGGAGAAAGGGAATGAGGCAAAGAAATACTGGCCTGTTTCTAGATTCTTCCTTTCTCTGCCATGCCACTGTAGGTGGTATAGTGATTATGGGTAATTTCTAGGATGTGAGGTTACGTTTACTCAAAATGTAGCCTCCAAGTTGTTCTGTTTTGCAGGAAGGCCCCCAGCTTGCCTCTTGCCTCTCATGATTTCCTCAGATGTAACTAAGACAATGGTATCTGACTCTTGCACTGGAAACATGAAGATCAGAACTATGTATATCTATGCCACCCAACAGTACAAACCACAGAATGTCAGAACTGGGAGGAAACTATGTTCACATATTTAATCTGGATCCCCAATAGCACTGGCTGCTAGTTTAATAGAGAGTTACAAGGTAGAGATAAAGATTAAAAAGATATTAAAGATAAAAATACCAATTCACTGGTATGTCATGGAACCACCTCCATGATCTTATGGTCCTCCTGGAGAACAGAGGACAAAGAACAACCATGTAAGAAATAGAACTTGTCCCTTTTCTCTTTTCTCTTCTCTTCTCCTCTCCTCTCCTCTCCTCTCTTTCTTCCTTCCTTTCTCTCTCTCTCCCTCCCTCCCTTCCTTCCTTCCTCCCTTCCTCCCTCCCTTCCTTCCTTCTTTCCTTCCTTCCTTCCTCCCTCCCTCTCGCCCTCCCTTTCTTCCTTCCTTCCTTTCTTTCTTTCTTTCTTTCTTTCTTTCTTTCTTTCTTTCTTTCTTTCTTTCTTTCCCTTCAGAATTATCACAAGGTATCTTGGAACTTATAAATTAGATTTCTTTCTTAAGATCCATTCCTTAAACCCAAATCACTCTGGCTCACCAAACCCTACTTGGTCATTGTTTGAACCCTGGTTAATTCAGAGTGAATATAAATAGAAATTGCTTCTGTTTAAGGCAGAATCCCTGAGGGTCTTCCCCTCCCAGTTTGATTTTTTTTCCTTCTGGACTATGTTAAAAAGACCATTCTTTGCCTTATTTTCTTTTTTTTTTTACCTAGCCTTAATCACTGAATGGGTGTTGCCTCAGTCAAACTGAGATTTGCTAAAGACCTTAGCTTTAAAAGGCCAAGGTCTTCCACCATATCTGGGGCCATCTCCAGTTGTCCTGATATGTATCTGGTCACTGAACCCAGATGGCTCCTGAGGAGAAAGTGAGGCTGATGACTTTGCATGGAGATCCCTTACTTAAATCCAATTCACTTGCATGTAATGTCATCACCAACATGATGGCATGGTCCTCTTCTAGAATAAAGGACAAACAACAATAGGGTAGAGAGATATCCCCTTCTAGAAGCATTGCATGTGGTAGGACAGGGTGAAGAGTAGGCATATCACAAGGTGTCTTAGATGGATATAATGGGGAGAAATGGTTAGAAACCACAAAGAAGAAAATTCAGGGTTAATGAGACAGAAAACTTCCATAGTTTTGGAACTGTCCAAAATTAGCATGGGTTACATTAGAGGGCCATAGGAACCTCTTCCCTTGAGATCTTCAAGCACAGCCTGTATGGCTACTTGTAGATGTTACAGTAGTGAACCTTGCTCTGGACCAAATGGATCTTATATCTTGCTGAAATGCTGTCCAATTGTGGGATTCTGGGATTTCTGAAAATTGTCATTCAACCTCTCCTTATCAAAAAGTATCCCTACAGTGTAACCCTTTTCCCATCCTCTTTTTTCTCAAGTCTTCCTGTTCAAAGAATTGTTCAGCAACCAGTTGGGTACAACAGAGACAAGATTAAGGGCCATGGTCAAGACAGGGTAGAATGAGGAGACAGTAAGAGGAGGAGAATATGTGATTTTCTCAACATGGGAATCTCCCCTCCTCCAATGCTGCAACTGAATCCCAGACATGACCCCTTTCCCATGCTGCCTCTAATAATAAAATTAGCCTACAATTATATATAACTTTGAAATTTACATAGAATTCAATTCTCTAGATAGATAGACAGGCAGACATATAGATAGGTATAGATATGGATATGGATGTGGATATGGATATGGATATGGATATGGATATAGATATAGATATAGATGTAGACGTAGACGTAGACGTAGACGTAGACATAGACATAGATGTAGATATAAATCACTGAAGCTTCATACCATCCTTGGGAGGTAGGTGGGTACTACAAATGTTATCCCTTTTTTACTCATGAGAGTGTTGAGGCATAGAGAGATGAAGCCACTTAGCCATAGTCACATAGCTAGTGATTATCAAGGGAAGGATTCAAAACCCTGTCTGGGTCTCTCCAATACCTAGCCTTATCCTAAAACCTTATGGTCTCTGAAATGCTGATTCTCAATCGGTCTTCTTCCCTTTGGGGGACTATCTCTTTGGGAAGCCAACAAAACCAAAAACAAGTTTAGCTAGTGCTAATTTTTCCCTATTAGAACAGATCCCCTACTTCTAAGCATTGAGTCCTCCCTGTTCCTTTGTCTCCCTTACATCAAATTCTGTCTAAGGCTCTAAATTCTGGCTAAATTTCACATGGGAGGAAATGAGATGGGGAGGAGACAGCGAACAGAGGCAGAGATCCCCCTCTCTCTCCCCCAAGGCTTAGCAGTCAGTTGATGTTTTGCAGATCCTACCAGAAGGCTGTGTCCATAGCAACAATATCGCTCCTCTGTCTCGCTGCCCCAGGTGCTCATCCCTGACATGCAATCAATCTTACAGGATTGGGCTCTCCTAGCCCAGAAATGGGCCCCTGTCTGTAGCATGCAGAAGTGTGGGAAAAGGCACCCTATGTCACCAAGTGTGGGCACACCATGGAACAACCCAGGCAGGGGCTTCCTTTAACTGCATTCATCCAGCATCCATCTGAATGCTACATGCTCTAGAGAACTTACAGTAAAGACTCTGAAAACTGGGGTGAGGACAGGGGCAAAGACAGCCCCATATTTATCAAATACACTGAAAATGTTCACTACTCTGGTGCAGGGGCAGCATCACCAGCCCTTTCCCCAACAGACTAAGGTCTGTTGGTGCTGAACATGAGTGGGACAGTAATAGAGCACCAGTGCAAATGTCACAGCATTTAAAGGTAGAAGAGAATTTTGAGATCATCAATTCATCTTACAAAGAAGGAAACTGAGGCTCAGAAATTAACTTTATGGAACTATCTCTTCAGTTCAACAACACATTCAATCCAACAACCAAAATTAAATGCCTTCTGTGCTAGATGTAGAGAATATAAACACCAAAAAAAATGAACCAGTCAGTTCCTGTCCATGAGAAATTTACATTTTACTTTGCAGAATAAGTTGTACATAGATAATCAAATACAAAGGAATCCAGGGCAATTTCAAGAGGGAAAAAGAACAAACAATTGGGGAGTGGGGGGGGGTAGTAGTCAGGAAAGGACTTGTGTAGGAGGTGGAAATCTCAAAATGCATTGAAAGAAGCTAAGGATTCTAAAAGAAGGAAAGGATGAGAGAGTTGTCCCTGGATTTGGGAGAAAAGGAAACTGGGCAAAGGTTCAGGTCAATCATACACTGATTTCTATTAAATATCTACTATGTGGAAAGTGAGAGGCATAATAGTGTTAAGAACAGATCACTGGCCTCAAGATCTGAAGCTCAAGACTCACTTCTGATCCCTATTGGTTGTGTTTCCCTGGGCAAGCTGTTTAATCCTGCCCCAGATAACTCTCTTGTCTCAGTTGTGTCCTTCTCTTCCTGACCCCATATGGGGTTTTCATGGCAAAGATACATGAATGGCTTGCCATATCTTTCTCCTGCTCATTTTACAAGTGAGGAAACTGAGGCAAACAGGTTTTAGTGACTTGCACAGGAGTATTTGGGATTTTCTTGGCAGATATTGGAGTGGTTTGCCATATCCTTCTCAAGCCCATTTTATGGATGAGAAAACTAGGCAAACAGGGTGAAGTGACTTGCCCAGGATCACAAAGCTAGCAAATATCTGGGGCTGGATTTGAACTTGAGTCTTCCTGACTCCAGGTCCAGAACTCTATACACTATGGCGCCACCTAGCTGCCTCCATAATAATTCTCCAGGACTGAAATGTCAGGTTTTCCACTATGTCTTAGTTGAGAAAGTTTACTCAGTTCCCTATGCTAATGAAATTACAAATGTGTTCAATGCTGGTCTGGACACTGGAGACTCAAAGACCAAGAACAAAGAAAAAACAAATCTGGCCTCGAGGACCTTGTGTTCCAGTCACAGACTGGCAGAACAAAATAGAAATCAGGTTGTTCTCCTAGGCACAGTTATGGGACCACTGACATGTTGGAAGTGAAAAGCTTATATTTGAACAAGAGCAGCTTAGAAATCATACCAGTGAACAGGGAATCCAACCCTATCTTTCAGCTGAAAAATTGAGTCCCAGACAGAGCACACAACTTGTCCAGTATCACAGAGGCAGCTGGGTAGCATTGTGGAACATTGGGCCTGGAGTCAGGAAGACCTCAGTTCAAATCTAACCTCATATACTTACAAGTTGTATGACCTTGGACAAGACACTTAACCTCAGTATGCCTCAGTTTCCTCTTCTGTAAAACGTGGATAATAACAAGTGGCTACCTTACAGGCCTGTTGTGAGGATCTGATGAGATTATTTGGTCAGTGCTTAGCCCATAATAGGTGCTATATAAATGCCAACTATTATTGTTGTTGGCAATCTTTGCTGGCTCCCAGTCCAGTGTTATGATCCCGCTGCTGGCTGCTGGGGGCTATGGCAGCTATGGCTGGGGGCAGGTATGGCAGAAGAGACCTAGAAATTTTTATCCAAGCATTACTTTGCATACTTTTTCAAACCCAAGTCCACACAATAAAAACTGATAAAGTTCAGGGGAGATGTGATCATGTCATTGATTTGCTACATGTATACTCAAGAGTGCAGGTCAGATTTAAAGGTCACAAGGCTCTTAAAATTACTCTAACAACATTTTTTTAAAATTTTAATGTTATCATCTTGCCTATTCAGAGTGAGGATTTCTATTTATTGGTGATGATTAAAAGCTTTTGAAATCTTTAGGAAGACTCTCTCTGACCTTTCCTTTATCAGCAGCTAATAAAGCAAATGGGCAGATGACAGAAATGTAATTTGAGGATTACTAAATTTATGAGAGAGAGGCAAGGGGAAGGGGAGACAGTCTGCATTTCAAGTAGGAGGGGGAAGGGAGAAAAGAATATGGGGGACAGGGGAAGAGAAAAAAGCATTTCTTCATGGAGGAATGTACTTGCTGGGTGACCTTGGGGCAAGGCAGATCCCTTCTCTGTGCCTCAGTGTCCCCATCAGTCAAATGAAAGCATTAGGCTTAGTGCTCATTGAGGCACAATCTATTTCTAATATTCTTTTGTACTTTGTTCATTAGGACTGGCAGTCTCCTGGCCAAAAAGAAAAATGGTGTGGGATCTGATGGTCTGGGTTAATCATGTTTCCTCATCTGGAAAATGAAGGGGTGGCACTAGATGGTGTCAAATAAGGTCCTTTCCAGCTTCAATCAATGAACCTATAATTCTATGTCCCTCTGTATCAATCAACAAATTTTGAAAATCATAGCCCTGAGTGCTAAAGTCTGTCATGCACCTAGGTGACATAAAGAATAAAATGCTGGACATAGTGTCAGAAGAACTGAATTTAAATCTTGTTAGCTGAGTGACTCTCAGCAAGACATTGGACCTTTTTGCCTCAGTTTTTCAGACTGTAAAATAAGGGTATTTGATTTAATGGTCTCCAAGATTCCTTTCCATTCTAGATCTAAGGTCCTATGAGAGTCAAACTCATGTGACTTGGCAAATCGCAAATTAGAGACCTAAGTGCTATGGGGACCACAATTTCTTTAAATATGTATGTATATGTTCTAAGTATATAGATATTCTATGTGTGTACATTTATGAAAATTAATCATAAAGGGTATTCATAGTAATGCCATGTTTATGCTATGATTTTCAATGTCACAATGGAATAAATATCAGGTTTGAAAATAAGTAAACAAACAAATAATAAGCAAATAAATAAATATTGGGCTTTAACTTGGAAAATGTGACCAGATCCTGGCTCTGTTCCATTGTTGTTCAGTCATGTCTGATTGTTTGCAACCCCGTATGGGCTTTCTTGCCACAAAAATAATGGAGGGGTTTGCCATTTCCCTCTCTGGCTCATTTTACAGATGAGGAAACTGAGACAAACAGGGTGAAGTGACTTGCCCAGAGTCACACAGCTAGTTAGTGTCTGAGGTCACATTTGAACTCAGGAAGATGAGTCTTCCTAACTCCAGGAATTGGCGCTCTATGCACTATGGCACCACCTAGTGACGCCATCTTGGCTCTACACTAGCTGTGTGACTGCACACTACTCACCTAGACTTCCATGATCCTTTCGAATTATAGAATTGGACTGGATTTCAGAAGGCAACAATCTAACACACTTAGATAAGATTCCCTCCTCTAGAGTCTCTAACAAGTGACCATGCAGCCACTGCTCAGAGATCCCCAGTGAGGTAGACCTCCATACTTCCCAAGGGATCTTCTTTTACTTTGGGATAACTCCTGTTCTAGGAAGATTTTCCTTAGGGACTAAAATCTACCTCTTTCCTCTGGTTCTGCCCTCTGGGGCCAGACAGTACAGGACGAATCCTCCTTTCCTAAAAAAACGACCTTCTGGTATGGAAAGATACCTACTGTGTTCCAATTAAGTCTTCTCTTCTTAAGGTTAAATACCTCCAGTTTTACAGTTTCAGCATTCTGGTTTCCCCTTCCCCTACATTCTCTGACTTATGGATAGTCTTTCTCAGATGTGGTTACCAGAACCACATTACTTCAGATGCTGTTTGTTTTTTTTTTTCTTTTTGGAGGGCAATTGGGGTTAAGTAAATTGCGCAAGGTCACACAGCTAGGTTTTTGTTTTTGTGTGTGCCTTAAGTGTCTGAGGCTGGATCTGAACTCAGGTCCTTCTGACTCCAAGGCCGATGCTCTACTCACTGTGCCACCTAGCCACCCCAAGATGTTTTTCTCAATACTGACCAAGAATACATTGATTTTCTTGGTAACATCACACTGGTGTTTCATATGGAGATTCCAATCCACTAATCACTATCACCACCACTCCCCCATCAATTACATACTGGACGTGATTCTGTCATGCCAAAAAAGCATCTAAATGTGTTGCTTATAATATAAATATTGTAATTATATAAAATAAATATATTAATTATACAAATATTACATGTTACATAAAATAGAATATGGATACTGTATTTATAACTCAACATAAAGAACGTATTATATATTATATATAATATATATTTATATATATTATAAATGGTGTGCCCAGTGATCTGCATATATTATCTATAGTCCCTAATCCTATCTCTGTCAATAAAAATTCAGGTATATCCTCACCAGCAGAACCATAACTAGAGCATGGTGATTGGAGCTTTACTTGAGGGATGGTGAAATTTAGGTGACAGAGTTTACTAGAGTGTATTAGAGTTACTAGAGTCTGGCAGGTATAAACAATTTATCTATGAGCACATAGCAAGCAAGAATTAGTTAAAAGAGGAAGCCACCAGATCCCACACTTCCTTCTCAGCTTGTTCCCATCTGTTTCATTCCCTCTATCAACCACCCCCAGCACCAAAATCTGGCATCTCCTACTTTCCCTTGACACCAGAATTGAGGAGTATGTCTCTGCCTACCAGATCTATCTGGCCACACTAACAGAAATGACCTGAATAGACCTTTTGCAGTGAGCCATCCAGCCCACTCTCCCAAGCCCTCCCTGGCCTGTAAAGGAGATAATGAGACAAGGCATCTACACTAAATACAAAGGTCCATAGAACCTACCATTTGAGGGAAATCACAGAGTTCTGGAGAAGAAAGGGACCATTTTACAGATGAAGAAACTTAAAACTAACGTAACCACACAGCCAATAATTGAGACTGGAACTAGAATCTGGGTCTTCTCTTGATTTTAAACCTAGTTGTCTTGTCATTGTTTGTAGCAGCAAGCGCCCCAGCATCCCCAGGGTGGCTGCCAACACAGGTTCTTAGATCTCCTTTTCTAAAGAAAAGCAACTCAAAATGGGTTAACAAGCTTACTTTTAATCAATCAAACATATATTGTTTACCTAGTTCAGGGGAAAAATGTAAGCTACCTGAACTAAAGAGTATACAGACAGAAACATTTCAAGCAGACAGGCCTCCAACTGCCCAACCACTACATCCATACCAAATCACAGTTACCAGAGAGGGAAGCATCAACATCTGGGTTTTCAAAGACACCGGGCTCTCAAAGGCTGCCCAGAGTCTCATCTGGTCAAATCACACACCACTTCTCAAAGTGAGCCCCAAAACAAAGTATCACATCAGAGATTATATAGCCTTCTCCTGGGTCAGAGAATGTAACAACTCCCTTGAACCACTGCCCAATCTCAAAGCACCAAGTTGTGGGTGTTCCTGAAAAACAAGTCTCCGACCACAGGCTCCAGATGCACTTAACCTAGGGACAGGGAAGATCTTAAAAATTTACATTCCTATAACATTGTTCTACAGTGATTCTCTGCTAACAGAGGGTGAGAATAGAAAGAGCCGGCCTGAGAGGCAGGCTGTGTTTCCCAAAAGTCTCCCCATCTCTCTTCCTAGTAGATATGCTAAAGAGAAGAAAGGATACCAAGGGAATGGAGCTTAGTTGGACCATCAGATTTGAATCTAGAGGACCTAGGCTCAAAGGCCACTTCCGCTACTTATTACTGGTGTAACCTTGGATAAATAACTTCATGACCCTGAGACTCCATTTCCCCATGTGTAAAATGAAGGGATTGGATTTGATGAACTGTAAGATTTCTTCTAATGTTGATTCTTTGATTCTATACAATGCCTCTTCTGACCCATCTCCCCAATACACACAGACACACACACAGACACAGACAGACAGACAGACAGACAGACACACACACACACACACACACACTTTCCCTGAAGGAAGGCTCAAAGAACAGTGTTTCCATTTTAAGCCTGCTAAGATCCTTCCTACCAACCAAGTGCAATATCAGACAGTGCCATCCAAGCAGATGACAAAGCCAGAAGAGGCAGTGTTTTTCTGTCCCCTGCAGTCAGACAGAGAGCATCATTTCCTAGGATTGATACATGTATGTCTCCCTGGTCCATCAGCTTCAATGGACAAACAGGAAAAAAAAAAACTTGGGGATCACCCATCTACCTTGAGGACATAACACTGCCTCCTAAGGCAGACAGGGAGGAAATCATCAGTTCATAGAACCAAGAAGGGTCTGAGAGGCCTTGTAGCCCAGAGACATCTTTATTTCCAGTTGGGGAAACTGAGGCTCACATGGCTTAAGTGAATTGCCCTAAGACACACAGATGAAGTGTCAGAGCCAAGATTCAAACCTGGGTCCTTAGACTGCAAATCTAGTGCTTGGCCCACTGAACCATACCATGCCCCCAGTATTTGACTCAAGAAAATTTATCACACAAAGATTCACCTTCCTCTAATGGAAAAGTCGATGGGGGTATGGGAGAAGGTATGGGAGAGAGCAGATTGGAGGAAGCGATATCTTGTGGGACTACTATTCTGGGAGGTTGGGTAGGGGAATAATGGGGGGGAAATGACAAAATCTGGCGGAAATGAATGATGTAAAACAGAAGTTAATAAAGCATTTGTTTAAAAAAATTTTTTTTAAATGAAAAAAATTTTAAAAAAATACAAAAAGAAAAAAAAAAAGAAAATTTATCTCATACTTCCTACTGAGACCATAATTAAGGGACCCATCAGATCTTTCTGGCCAGAATAATAGACCCAGAATACTCTGCAATGTTAGACTTTCAAAAAAAGAAGACTTCTGAATGGAAGGATATAAAGCAGCCATAATTAGACTCCCCTGCTCTCATTTACTTCAATCCAATAAGCATTTATTAAGTGCCTACTATGTGTAAGGCTGTACCTGGGGATGCTTTGGAGCTAAAAACAAAATAATGAGAGGTCAGCAGGGATTAAGAGCTGAAAGAGACCTCAGCTGCCATTCAATCCAACATCTTCTGTTTAGACTGTTGTTCTCAGAGGCCAGGAGGATAGTGGATAAAGGGCTGAAGACCTGAGTTTGAACCCAATCTCAGACCCTCACCTGCTGAATGACCCTGGGATAGTCACTTAACCTTTTGTTGGTCTCAATTTCTTCCATTGTAAAAAGAGGATCATAATAGCACCTAAATCCCAAGAGGGCTGTGAGGATTAAATGAAATGTTTGTAAAGCCCTTAGTGCAGGGCCTGACACAGAGTATAAATGTTTGCTCTTTTCCCTTCTGAAACTAGCTAGGCAAATCATTTTACTGCTCTAACCCTCAGTTTCATCTTCGACGAAATGGGTGGAATTGTCAGTCATCTTGACTTAAGTTTTGCCATTGGGCCTGTGATGACTGGAAGATAGATCAAGGCTGACAACTTTTTCATCTCTGCCTCACTTAAACAAGCAAGTCAAGACATCACTCTTATGTCCTTGTTCCTCTGAGAATGAAGGACAAATTACAACAACAGAATCATTCCTCTTATACCAATGTCACAAAGCTCAACTAAGAGTTCACAGTACAGGCTGATCCTTTATGTGTGGTATTTTAAGTTTTACCAAGCACATTACATAGGAGAACTTATTTTATGCTAACCACCCTGTGAAGAAGTTGCTATTTACTACCCCCAGTTTCCAGATGAGGAAACAGGACTCAGAAAGATTGTGATTTACCCAGGGTCATACAGATGGTTAGTGTTGGAGGCAGGGTTCAGACTCAGCTCTAATTCCAAGTCCAGCACTCACAGGAAAAAGGGATCTCGAACAGGATCTAGAAGTCATTTACTCCAACTCCCTTATTTACAAAGGAGGAAATAGAGGTAGAGGACTGGCAAGTGACTTGACCAGGGTCACACAGTTAGGCAAGATTTGAACTCAGGTCTTCCTAATTCTAAGTCCAGAACTCTATCCACTAAGCCACCTATGTAATTGTCCATTATTATTTTAAAAATTTAATGTCTATTCAAATTTTCCTCTAGATGCCTTAGTTTTGGAAGGAAAGATCTTAGAAAATCCCCAATGGGGGCGGTTAGGTGGCGCAGTGAGTAGAGTGTCGGCCCTGGAGTCAGAAGGACCTGAGTTTGGATCCAGCCTCAGACACTTAATGCATACACAAATAAAAACCTAGCCGTGTGGCCTTGGGCAAGTTACTTAACCCCAATTGCCCACCAAAAACCAAAAAAAAAAAAAAATCCCCAATGAAATGCTCATAACTGCCTGCTAGGTAAGGTGAACCGAAGGAGATGCTCCAGGTGAAGGCCCTTAAAGGGCAGGATCTTGGGCTTCTGGTTTCAGAAATGCATCTCTTCCTCTTCTTGGAGAGAATTAAAATGAAAGCATTTTGAGCCTGTTTCTCATTTAGTAATGAAGGATATGCACCGCAGGTCCCCATCTGTTTATCTGAGTAAGCTTTCTGTGCCCGCTGCTGTAACAAGATTAATGGAGCAAACAGCTCAAAGGTTTCCAATATGTAATACAATTTCTCAAGGCTAATTTAAATATTCCAAATCAAAAAAGGAAGGGGAGGGAATTGACTATTGTATTTCACCTCCTAGATTTGTCTCTTTCATATTGAAATAGGCACTTACCAAAAGGGGCTTAATGCCATTAACTTATACTCTCATTAAACATATTGAATCTCCTCCCTCTTCCCCCAGAGAATGTAAGCTCCCTGAGGGCAGGACTGTTACTGGTAGGTCTCAGCATTTAATAAGTATTATTTGAATGGAACTTAATTGAATTGAACAGAAGCATGTTTAGAGGAAAAAACATTGAATTTGAGTCAGAGGAAGTTAGTTTGAATCTGACTCTGCTTTCTTCCCAGATGACCTTGGGCAAATCACTTAAGTTCTTAGCATCAATATCCTTATCCAGAAAATGAGGGGTTTAGGACTGATGATGTTTTAGGTTACATCCAGCTCCAAATCTCCAATCTTATGAATTGAATCAGAAAGATAACATATGTGCACGCGCGCGCACGCGCACACACACACACACACACACACACACACACACACACACACACCATCCCTTTATAGAGACACCAGTTCCTTTTGTTGATGATGACTAAAAGGTCTGCTCCCAAGGACACCTGAGGCTTTCAGCCCCACTGGTGAACACTGCCTTTGCTGCATTTTCCCCCAATGTTCACACCCTTCCATGCCTCAGGAGTGGGTTAGAAATAGGGACTGGACCTGTGATTTCAATTTGTAGGGAAATCCTGGAGGAGGACTTGTGGCCCAGATCTTTCTGATTTTGAGGTTGGTTCTCTATCCACAATGCCCCACAATCTCTCATCTTATAAATGAATCAGAATTTATTTTTAATGATTTCACAATTCCCTAAAGATTAGAGATGCCCCAGTCTGTTATACAGTGAAGATTGGAACCCACTTATCCTAAACACCCTGGGAGGTCCACTGCTGGGATAAGATGAGAGAGGGAGGGAAAATAGGATGATATGAGGAAAGGGAGAGAGACCAAACAGTCACTGTCTGTGACAATCCCTAAGAGCCTTTCTCATGGCTCCTTCCCCAGTCTGTTAGCTGCCAAGCACATGGTCTATGTGATCTATGCCCTGAGGACCACAGCTGTGCACTTCTGGCAATATGCTGGGGCCCATCTGCTGCACAGGTATTAACTTCTATACTCTGAAACTGGAATTTTAATGTCTCTTTACTGTTTGTTGTGAATCATCGTTCAAAGCCCACAGCTTAGACTTGGTAACACTATAAAGTGAGAAGAAAATACTCCATGTTGTCTACCCACCACAGACACAGCACAATTTTGAGGTACCCCTCAACAAAACAACCTGGAATGGTTCAAAGCTGAGAAAGCAGTGGAGTATAGAGGAAAGAGGTCTGACTCTAGAGTCAGAAGAGCTGGGCTCAAATCCTGCCTCTGATACTGGTTAACTACATGCTCCCCTCTGCCTCAGTTTCCTTATCTGTAAATGAAGGGGTAGAAAGAGATGACCTCTGAGTCCTCTTCGAGCTTTAAATCTATGATTCTGCTAAATTTGCCTTGTCTTTGGTTCCCTTTTCATAGAGGCAAGAACTGCCTTTCTTGTCCAGTTGATTTTGTCTGTTTTGGAAAGGCTTCTCTACAATTTCTTCCCCTTGTTAGCTCTGAAACTAATCAGTGCAGTGTGATGCCTCTTCCATATAACAGCTCTTCAAATGCTGAAAGACAGCTGGCCTGTCCCCACTCAGTCTTCTCTTCTCCTTACAGACTTTCCCCTTTTGCTAGTCCTAGAAAGTCATTCAGCAAGCATTTGGTAAGCTCTTACTGTGTGCCATTCTTGGAGTTAGGTATAAAAAAGCAAAAATTAAGAAACCCTACATATCTGTGTACATATGTATGAATGTATGTATGTGTGTATACATGCATATGCACTCTGTAGAAACAGATACACATGTGAACATTACACAGAAATATTTACAAAGTAAATGTGTACATAAATAAAACAAAATTATGTACACAAGAATGTGTCATCAAACTGGCAGGGAATTTAGTCCCGTTACCACCTTGGCTCCCTTCTTTTGGACATTGTCTTGCTTGTTAATTATTTTCCTTCAGTAGAATGTAAGTGACTTAATTTTTATTATTTTTTAATGTCTTGTGCAAAACACCTAGTATAGTATCAGGTAATCATTATAATCATCATCAGTGATCAATATTTATGTAATACTTGGTATATATTTTCTTGTTTGATCCTCATAACAACCCTCAACATTTATGTAATACTTGGTATATATGTTCTTATCTCATAGCAATCCTCATTACAACCTATTATGATGCCCATTTTACAGATGAGGAATCTGAGTCAAACAGTAGTTAAGTGACTTGTCCAAGGTCACACAGTAAGTATCTGAGATCAATTTCTAACTCAGGACTTCCTGGTTCCAAGTCCAAGGCTCTATCTACTGGACCACTTATTTCACCGAATGATTAATTTTCTAAAAGGATACGCTCAGAACGGAAGACAGAAGGACACAGGAGAAAGAACAATTAATATATTTAGAGGATATTATGGCAGGAGTTCTTAACACTGTGAACTTGGGTTTTTAATGTATTTTAGGAACTTTTAATATAATTGGATTCCTATGCATACATACTATATATATATATATATGTGTGTGTGTGTGTGTGTGTGTGTGTGTGTGTATTTAATGTATATAATTTGTCTGATGCATTTAAAATATTATTTTGAAAAAGGGTTCATGGGCTTCATCAGACAGCCAAAGTGGTCTAGGACATAACAAAGTTTAAGGACCCCTGATTTAGAGCTTTAAATCCTATTTCTACCACCTTAGGCAAGTCATTTCAATTCCTAAGCCTCAGTTTCCTCATCCATAAAATAAAGCATTTGGACTAGATTATACTCTACATTCTTACTAGCTCTCTGCCTATCAATACTCTAGATGTGCATGGTCTGATCCAGGCAAAGTACAACGAGACTGTTAACTCCTTCATCCTAAATATTATGTTTTTATTTCTCTCTTTCTTTCCCTCTCTCTTTTTTCTTCCTCTCTCATTCTTTCACTTTCTCTCTCTCTCTCCCTCTGTCCCTTCCTTCCTTCTTCCCTCCCTCTCTTCCTTTCTTCTTTTCTCTTTTTTCTTTCTTTGTTCTTTCTTTTTTTCTCTTTCTTCTTCTTCTTCTTCTTCTTCTTCTTCTTCTTCTTCTTCTTCTTCTTCTTCTTCCTCTTCTTCTTCTTCCTTCCTTCCTTCCTTCCTTCCTTCCTTCCTTTCTTTCTTTCTTTCATTTATTTCTTATTGCAGCCTAATATCATATTTGGTTTCTCACTCATACACAAACCAAAAAGAGAACAATAACACAATGGAATCTGTGGAGGTTGGCATCGTTCAGGATAAACAGCCATAGCATCTTCTCTTACCATGACATGGAGCTACAGGAATGAGGGGTGGATGGGAAACTACATGGGATGCCCTGGAGGGGTCCAGAGGATTGGCTGGGGGTGGAAGAGGAAGCAGACAAAGAGAGCATGAGTTTGGGGATTGCCAGGTACATGGGGGTGTTTGTATGATCACCTCGTTTGGGAAGGTCATTTTCCAGCCTCCTAACTGATACATGAAGTGACCTTCAGTCACCTGTACCAAGTGATACTGCCCCCAACTTATTTGGGAACATAAAGGGAAATAAATGGACAAAAATGTTGGGCCATAAAATACTCACCTACAAGCTCCAGTTTTCAGGAGAGCTTACTGAGCCATGTCTAAAGGAGTAACGTGTAGGAGGAGGGAGAGAACAAAGGGTCTGGAAGGGAAGGGAGAGACACACACTGAATATAGAAATGTTTGGGGGTGGCTATGTTCCAGTCCTCAGCCCAAACAAGAAGACTCACAGAGTTGTGCCCCAGCTTCCCCAGCCCTCATCCTCTTCTCTTCCCCTCACCCCCTTTCACCATCCCCCAAAGTGACAGCACCCTTTCCTGCCTACCCTGCCCCCTCCTTTCTCACTTCCTGCTTGTCTGTACCCTGACTTTGCAAATGAGTGGGCAACAGAGACAACCTTATAAACAGGCAGAGGAAATTGCCAACCCACCATCAGCTGCCGGCTGCTTAAAACCCCAATATCTAGTGAATATTCCCACAGTGTTAAATCAACACTTACTTGTTCAGTTTATCAACATTTTAAATTGTTATCACATTTGCTTGAATGTGTGAATGTGTTTCAGAGACTTTCTTTGCTAAAAAGTCTGTTTTTAGGAATATTTCATCGTGTTAGACACCAATGAGTCCAAATCTCTTCTTTTACAATGGAAGAAACTGAGGCACAGGGAAAGGGACTTGTTCAAAGTCACACAAGTAATAGAAAGCAAAGACAGGTTTTAAATCAAGGTCCTGACTCCAGATCTGCGTTCTGTCCACTATATCACACCATTTTTCTTGGGTCAAGAGGACCCTGGCTGCCTAAGAGGTAAGAAAAAGGGGCAGGCATGTAAAAAAAGAAATGGGAACAGGAAGAGGCACACCAAGATGGACCAAAAGAAAGGAATATTTAGACCAAGATTACAAAACTGCAAGAATTTCCTATCCACCAATGTAAATTCATATCAGCAAGTATTTATCAATGACACACTTTTGGCCAAACGTCCACAGGGACTTCTGCAGGATTCAAGGGGAAATAAAAAGTAAAAAAGAGGCAGAGGAGAAACAACCAGAGAGAAAAAGTGAGCTGGGGGAGGGGAGGAAGAACATCAAAGACAGATCCGAAGGCCCAATATCTACCAAAATCTCCATGGCAGTAATCTTTGTGCTAGCAAAGAACTCAAAACAAAACGGATGCCCATTGAGTGGGGAACAGCTTGGGAGAAAAAAAAAAAACTAGAGTAATGGACTATTACCACACAATAGGAAAAAAATGAATATGAGGAATTCCAAGAAAAATGGGAAGATTTCTATGAACTGATGCAGAATGAAATCAACAAAACCAACATAATTGTTGCAATAAAGTAAAAAAGATTACTAAAAGGAAATTGAAATCTGAGCAATGGGAAGAAAAATTAATGAAGGTTTTATAAAAGAAATAATGAAATTGACTATTTCTGTGTGGCAAACTGTGTGGAGGGAATCCTGGGACAAATAAAAGTATACATTTTTAGAGAAACTTTCAGAGAGAGAGAAAGAATAGTCAATAAAGACTTATTGAGTTCCTACTACGTGCCAGGGCAACTAAGTGGCACAGTGGATAGAATTCCAGCTTGGAGTCAGGAAGGCTCCTCTTCCTAAGCTCAAAAATGACTTCAAACACTTATCAGCTGTATGCCCTGGGCAAGTCACTTAATCCTATTTGCCTCAGTTTCCTCAATTGTAAAATAAACTGGAGAAGAAAATGGCAAACCACTCCAATATAGATAAGAAAACCTGAAATGGAGTCATGAAGAGTCAAACACAACCAAGCATCAGCAACAATGTGTCAGGCATCATGCTGGGCATACCTAAAGGGGCAAAAGACAGCCCCTGCTTTCAAGGAATTGACTAACAGGGGAAAACAATAAGCTACATACAAGAAAAATGGGAAATAACTGACAGAAGGAAAATGCCAGAATTAAGAAAAATTGGGAAAGGTTTCTTGTAGAAAATAGGATTTTAGTTGAGACAAAGGAAGCCAGGAAGGGAAGTAGTCAGAGCAGAGGACAGAGAGCCTTCCGGGCATAGGGGATGGTCAGAGATAATACCCAGAGCCAAGAGATGGAGGGGGTCAGAGTCACTGGATCAAAGATGATGTAGCAGGGAGAAAAGTGCTGGAAGACTGGAAAGGTAGGAGGAAAGTGAGATTATAAATGACTTTGAATACCAAACAGAACATTTTGCACTCACTCCTGGGACACACTCTCCCACAAGTATGCAAGCACTTTCAGGGGAAAGAGAATTCAAGCTTAGAAAACACATGAGACAAAGGGATAACTCACCAGTCTTCCTTACTGGAAGTCCTTTTCTCTATTTGGGAGAAGAGAGGGGAGGAAAGGAGAGGAAAGGAGAAGGGGAGGGGAGGAGAGGGGAGGGGAGGGGAGGAAGACTGACATAGTTATCTTTCTTCCTAAGTCTTTTGAATATATTTTATTGCTATCTTGTTTTGTATCACCAAGATATTACCACATCTCTTTTTCCTGCTTTCTACCAAAATTTCATCTCTTAAAAACAAAGAATCTTTTTTTCAAGAAAGGAAAAAAAGAAAACAATCAGCAATACCAATAAATATATTGAAAAAATCTGATATTATATGTTCCAAATCTGACAAGAGTATACTTTCACAGAGACCCAGACTTGTTCTTCATAATTTTCTCATATTATTTTTTTATTATGGTTGTTCTTTCCATTTACATTGTATTCATTAGTATGTATATTGTTTTCCTTGCTCTGCTTACTTCATTTTTCATCAGTTCATATGAGTTTTCCCATGCTTTTCTGTATTTACCACATTCACCCTTTCTTAAAACATAGTAGCATTCCATTACATTCCACATGCTACAATTTGCATGGCAATTTTACAGTTGATGGATATTCACTTTGTTTCCAGATATTTGTCATCACACACACATGCACACACAATACACACACAACAGAACACACACAACACACACACACACACACACACAAAGCTGCTATAAATATTTTGGTGTATATAAAGATTTTGTTTTTGTCAATGATCTTCTTGAGGTATATGCCCAGCCTCAGCATTTCTGGGTGAACGGTTACGACCATTTTAGAAATTTTATTTGCATAATTCCAAATTGCTTTCCAGAATGGTATATTAAGCTACAGGTACACCAACAAGGCATCAGTGTGCCATTCTTCCCACAATCTCTACAACACTGACTATTCAAATCTTTTGTCATTTTTACTAATTTGTTCAATGTGAAGCAGAACCTTGGAGTTGTTTTTTGACATGCATTTCTCTTATGATAAGTGATTTGGAGAATTCTTTCATATAATTTTAATAGTTTGTGATTTTTTTTCCTTTTGAGAACTATTTATTTATATGTTTTGATGACTTTACTATTAGAGAATTACTTTGGGGCTTTTATTTTTCTATCAGTTGTCTACACATCTTAAATACAAAACTCTTATAAAAGAAATTTATATTCTTTTCTCATTAACCACTTCTTACTCTAGGTGCACTTGTTTTGTTTGCAAAAGTCTTTCAATTCCCTGTAATTCAATTATATATTTTATTTCTTATAATCCCTCTATCTCTTTTTTGGCTAAGAATTCATTTCCTCCCTATAGCTGTGAAAAGCCTACAATCTCTGCCAGTTCTCTTTCTGCCTTTCTTTGTGTTCCTAGAACTTAGCACAGTGTTTGGCACAAGTAAAAGCTTGATCAATACTTACGGACTGACTTTAATATTCAGATCACATAGACATTTTAACTAGTTTATTGTGGATTATAATGCAATTAGTTTGTCTGAACCTAATTTCTACCAGGTTACAGTCTTCCCAGAAGTTCTCATCAAATAAGGACTTCTTTCCTTTCTTATTTTTTCTTTTTCTTTTTTCTCTTTCTTCTCCTTTCTTATTTATGTTTGGGGCTTTATCAAATATACAACTAAAGTTCATCATTTTCATCATTGTTACCCTCCTCTACCTCCTACTCATCATCATCATCATCGTCACATTGCCATCTTTTTCGTCATCATCACCATCATCATCATATTTTATCATCATCATTTTTATAATCTTCAATTGCAATCTTTTCACCATCAGAATTTACTTCATAGATGAAGAGACATGTTCAGAGAGGTCAGGGTCAACGTCTAGTTTGAGATAAGATTCAACCATAGGCCTTCTTGGTCTGAATATGACATTAAAATGGAAATAACTTCTCATTCCAGCTTTGGGATAAGTAATGCTAAAAGCAAAATAATAATAATGGCTAATATTTATGGAGTACTTTAAGGATTGCCAAGAGTTCTCTCCCAAACCATTCTGTGAAGGGGACAATGGGAGCATTGTCCTCCCAGTGAACAAAAGTAGGTGGGATTTGCAAAGGGACAGATTTAAATTTGATCTAAGAAAAGCTTTCCTCAAAAAACTGAGCTGCCTAAAAGTAGACTGGATTATTTCATGATATAATATGTCCCCCTTCACTAAAGGTCTTCAAACATAGCTGATTGGTGACCTGTTAAGTCTATTTATTGTTGTCAAGTAACTTCAGTTGTGTTCAGCTCTGCATGGCCCCCAGCAAAGATGCTGGAGTGGTTTGCTATTTCCTTCTCCAGCTCATTTGACAGAGGAGGAACTAAAGCAAATAGGATTAGGTGACTTGCCCAGGGTCACACAGCTAGTAATTGTCCAAGGCCAGATTTGAACTCAAGTCCTCTTGACTCTTGGACTGGTAGCTGCCCTAGGGAATTCTTGTTCACATATAGGTTGGACAAGATGACTGCCTATGTCCTTTTCTTCTCTGAGAATATTGTGAATGGTCATAGACTTCCACACACTTGGGGAACAGGTTATGACGGTAATATTAAATGGCCTATATCATTCTCAGAGCAATGAGAACAATTAGCAGATTCCCAAAGCATCTTCCATTCACCCTTCAAACAGACAACCTAAATTGCTTCTTCTGCTAGCAGGTTGTGACTCCATTCTAGACCATTAGTGACTGTTAATGAAGGAAAGAAATCATGTTCTACCTCCCCCCGCCAAAAAAAAAAAATCCCATTTGTTCTTGATGCCAGGGAACTCAGGCAATATGTTCACCTTAATCTGTGATCAAGTCTATATTCAAGACTTTAACAAACTGACATTTTAGCTTATGGAGTTAGAGTGTAAACCTAAGTATAATTCATGAATTTGATGGTTATTTTTATGTGTTATAGATATGCAACACATAAAAATTTTAAGGATGTTGAAGCTGAAAGCAAGCTAGATTTCCATCCATCCATCAATCAATCACTAAATATTTCTAGAACACTTATTCATACACTCTGCTAAGCACTGGGGATCCAAATGAAGCCCATAAAACGATCTGGGGAACTGTATCCCAACTCCATTCTCAGAAAAGAGTCTTGGCATGCAAAGTAAGGCTATATTTCCTTCTCTGAGGAATCCTAAAGGTTATTCTCTAACACTATTGGTTCTAACCTCCACCTGTATCTATGCTTCTCCTGAAGGTTAGCAGTTAGCCAGCCTTAAGTTGCTTTCAGAAAGGGGTCATCTCCCCCAAAATTCTGTGCCACTGTCCTACATATTCACATATCAAAGTTAAAATGGAGTACCATGATTTTATACCACTCTTATACCAAAAAAAGCAAAAACAGTCCTTGGATTTAAGAAGCTCACATTCGAATGAGGGAGATGATATGTAAGTAATTAGGAACATGCAAGATAGAATCAAATTAGATTCAAGGTAACCTTAGAACAGAGGTATCAAACACACAGCCCACAGGTCACATAAACCTGCAATATTCCTGAGTGTGGCCCAAACAGAATGGAAATGTAATAGTAGAATATTTAACAGGATAAAAAATACAATAAAACATAGATAACATTGCATTTTAAGACTGAGTGACCAGAGAGATCCTTATGTGCACTTGAGTGGATACCATTTCTATTTGAATTTGACACCACTGCCTTAGAGAGAAAGTCTCTAGCAGCTGGGGCAATGGAAAAAAAGAATCGAACAGAAGGCCATGTTTGAGTAGGTTGTTAAAAGAAATCAGATGTAAAAGTAAAGAGGGCCAGCATTCTAGACATAGGGAACAGCCAGTACAAAGACAAGGAAGTGGGAGATGAAGGAAGGGTGTGTGTGTGTGTGTGTGTGTGTGTGTGTGTGTGTATAAAACCAAACTGGGACAACTAGGTGGCGCCATAGTGTACAGAGCTCCAGGCCTGGAATCATTAAAACTCATCTTGAATTCAAATCCAGACTCTGACTCTTCCTAGATCTGTGATCCTGAGTGAGTCACTTCCCCCTGTTTGCCTCAGTCAGTCACAACTGAAACAACTGAACATCAAGTCCCAAACTGCTCCCTATTGTATCTTACCAAGGAGGAAAAAGAAACCCAGAGAGATGCCATTTGCCCAAAATCACCCGCATAAGTAATTCTTAATTGCAGCTAGAACATAGAAGTCTTCCCTCCCATAACGGTTATTTCTGCTTAGCATGGCTATCTCCATCACATTAGCATGGCTATCTCCACAGTTCTTTAAGCCAAAGATGGTTAAATAATTTAATTAATAATTAAATAATAATAATAATTTAAAATTTAAATAGAAAATAATTAAAATAATTTAAAATGCAGATGCCTGCATATTCTCATCTGTGATTCCATTACCACAGGGAGTTGCTGGTGTGGAAATTTCCTCTGCCAGTGAAGATCAGCAACCCTTCTGTAACTTATGGTCATGGACAGTTGCCTGGAACACGGAGAAATTCAGAAGCTACTCCAAAGTCAGGAGTTGGAAGGGAGGGAGCAGGACACAAGCATTTATAGAATGCTTCATATGTACCAAGTACTCAGCTAAGTGTCCTAGTGATATTATAACTTTTGATCCTCACACAAGCCTGAGAAGTATGGTACTTGTTTTTCAGTCATTTCAATCATGGCTGACTCTTCATGACCCTATTTATGGTTTTCTTGGATGGAGTGGTTTGCTCATTTTGCAGATAAGGAAACTGAGGCAAACAGGATTAAGTGACTTGACCAGGGTCACAGGGATAGTAAGTGTCTGAAGCCAGATTTAAACTCAGGACTTCCTGACTCCAGGCCTGGAGTTCTATCCATTGTTCCACCTAGCTGCCCTGGGGTAGGTGCTATTATTATTTCCACTTTATCACTGAAAAAAACTGAAGCAAACAGAGGTTAAGTGACTTGCCTGGAGTCATACAGCTAGGGTCACAAATCTGAGGCTAGATTTGAACTCATGTCTTCCTGACTCCAAGCTGGATGCTCTATCCATTGCAATTGGGAGATTACTGGAAACCTCTGAGAGAAACCTTTCAGTTGAATGTCAAGGTAAGAAAATACATGGCAAGAGGTTGATAAGTGAGGGAAAAGAGAATATTTGTGGCAACTTGTGTAGACCAAATCTTCAAAGACTTCAGCTAAAAGGGAGAGATAAGTTAGCAGGTGATAGCTTGAGGTGGATAGTGGAGTCTTAGGAGGGTTTGTTTTGTTTTTTCAAGATAGGGAAGACCTGGAATGTTTGAAGGCAGTAAGGAAGAACCAAGAGACCAGGAGATGCTGAAGATTAAAGACAGAAGGGGGATACTTGAGTTTCCTGCTATTAATACTCTAGGTTTCTGGCCTCTCTCTTACAAAAAAAAAATTCCTTATGTTTATTTTTACACAAATTATACATAATTTATATGTGTATATATACATGTTTTTATGCTATTTCCCTCAACACAACATAAATTCCTCTAGGGAAAATATTCTTATTTTTCTCTTTATATCTCCAGCACCTAGTAAATGCAATGTCTGGCACACAGTAGGTGGTAAAAACTTGTCGATTGATTAAAAAGACTGATTTGCAAACACTTTCACGTTCTACGTTTACTCATTGTATGTGGTATATAATCAGAAAAGAACAGTGCCATCCATATGGTGAGAGTGTGTGATATCTGATAGATTAACCATCAAACCAATCTGTAGCTACCTGATTTCAAGAGAAATAGAGAATAGCCCCACCCCACTTCACAAACCCCTTATGAAAGATTTCTGGTAATATGTAGATAAGAAACACACAGGATTGGAGGGTATGGATGAGTTCTGATACACTACACAAAGAGTTCATAGGTCCCTAAAAGTTTTGTGATGTCTCAAAAGGGCAACTGAATTATCTGTGCTATTAAATGAGAGTTACATGAATCTGGGATAGAAGAAAATTGAGGGAGGGATTGGATGTAACGCAGGGTAAAGCCCTAGTGAAGGGGAAAGGAATGAGTATTTATATGACACTTACTATGGGCCAGGACTTACATTAAGAGGGGTATGAAATCATCTCATTTGATTATCACAACAACCCTGCAAGGTAGATGCTCTTATCATCTCCATTATACAGATGAGGAAACTGAGGAAACAAAGGTTCAGTGACTTGCCCAAGGTCACATAGCTAGAAAGTGTCAGGGCTCAAATTTGAACTCAGATCTTCCTGTCTCCTGGTCCAGGGCTCTGTCCACTTTTCCCCCTAGCTGCTGGAGCAGGGAGCCTTGGATTTGGAGACAAAGGACCTAACTGTGCTACTTATTTCCTGTGGGACTCCATCAAATTGAGTCCACCTCAAAGAGGGGTGCAGAATCTCTTCTCCCCATCTGTGAGATGATCAGAGAAATAATTACTTTTCTATTATATCAATAACAAATTATTAAATTAGGATTAAGGTATTATCTTTATATTTCTGCATTCAGAAAGCAGCCTCCATGGTCAGTCAGTCAGTCTCAGAAGGCTACTGATGATAGATGAGGCTGCCCCAATCCTTCTAGAACATGCTCCTCCTAGCTCTTGGGCAGGACCCCACCCAATTAGAAGACCTCACTTCTGTTTAGAGTATAGATGGAATCTAATCTGGGCAGATTCCAGCCTGAGAGCATTAAACCCATGCCCTTGCAACCCTCCACTGGAGTTTAGGGTAACCCAGCTCATGAAGGAAAAAATAACTCGAATGTCCTGGGTAGAAATTAATTCCTTTATCCAGATCACTGGGGTTCACTGAGATATATGATCAGGCCACATTCTCAGCAGGAGGAACTGAAGACTTTTAGCCCACATCCTCATTTAAATGCCCATCCCCTCATTAATTTTTCACCATTCAGAGTTGATTTCAGCTTCTCTATTAGGTGTCTTTGGCTACCAAGAGAAATCACTGACCATCAATTTATTGATTACCAGCTAGCCTAATTAATAACTTGATTTTTAATTACCTAGGAACTGTCTCTCAGACTTTTCATTCATCTCAATGAGGTAATTAGACCAGTTGATTAAGGAGTTGTGGGACATGATGCCACCTTAAGACAAGTCAGTTTATTTGGTGGCCATTGCCCGCCACATCTCTACATGCCAAAGCTCCCATTAGAGGGATACAGAAGAGGCATTAGTGTGATTTGATGGTGGTTTATATGGAAAAGAGGTGAATATCTTGGGATGGATGAATTAGACCTTTCCCAAATCCCCCAACAGGGTGGCCATGGGTCCTGCTGAGCCTCAGAAAAGGGATATTTGTCACTGACAGAGGCAGGAACTTGCTGAACTCCATGAGTGATGCACATTTCTCACTCTGCCCACACACCATTAATCTAGTGGCAAACTCCAGCCTGGGGGAAGATGGGAATTGAATGGACATTTTCCCAGTTACTTTTATCACAGGCAGCTCAGTCAGCTGTCTGCGTGTATCACATATCCGCCACTTGCCTTCTGGATGAAGGTCAAAGTGACCGCCTAAACCCAGGACATTTGAGAAAAGCAGTAATCTGGGGTTTCTTCTGAAGGACTTAAGTGAGAAATCAGATAGGTGACTCACCCTGGTCTGGGTTTTGGGGGGTGGGTGAAGAGATGTCACAAATGCCATGCACTTCAAGGTTTGGACAAATAATTCACTTCTATTTGGTTAGATACAGAGATCCAGTTAATAAAAGGGTACAATACAAATACAGCATTTATTAGGTGCCTACTGTGTGCAGAGGACTGTACTAGGTACAGATAATGGCACTCTCTACCACCCCCCACAATTAGTTTGATTTTATTTTGTACATATTTTCTGTTTACTTACATGTGCATTTTTATTTCCCTCATTAGTTTGTAAGTTCTGAGGACAGAGATTTCTATGGTTTGTCTTTGCATTTTTTGTGCCTAACATAGTACCTGGAACTCAGTAGACAATTTAAAATGCTTTGAATTAAATTGAATTGGGACTTTAGTTCATAGAATCATAGAATATCATAGTTAAAATAGGCTACATAATTCAACCTGTATATAAATAGGAATCCTCTTACAAGAATCCTCTATAATTAAAAAAAGACATGGTTTCTGGTCAGGGAGTTTATAGGGTAGTAAAGGATTAATACCAGCATGGGTATACATGACAGGTAAAAATCATGTGACTAAGGGCACCAAAGAGCTATGACTCTAAGTGTCTACTAAATTCTACCCTGTGCAAAGTGAGATGAGGATATAAAAACAAGTATAAGATGCCACTACCATCACCAAACAACACAGAATTTTGATGGGGGTGCAGAAGGGGAGTAATGACTGAAAAGGCATTTATTTATTTACTCACTATTTGTCAAAGGCATCTAGGTGGCAAAGTGGGTAGAGTACTAGGCCTGAAGTCAGGAGACTCATCTTCCTGAGTTGAAATCAGGCCTTAGACATTTACTAGCTGTGTGACCCTGGGCAAATCACTTCACCCTGTTTGCCTCAGTTTCCTCATCTATAAAATGACCTGGGGAAGGAAATGGCAAACCACTCCAGTATCTCTGCCAAGAAAACCCCAAATGGGGTCATGAAGAATCAGATGAGACTGAAAAACCTTAATAACCACTTCCTAACTCCAAGGCAGGCTGTCTTTCCAATGGGCCACATTAACATTCAGTGCCATCAGGAATGGCAATAATAAGAAAAATAACTCACATTTCTCTAGTACTTGAGTGTTACAAAGCCATGTGCTCAGGACTGTTGATCTTCCTTTCGCTGATGAGAAAATGGAGGTTCTCGGGTTAAGTGACTTGTCTGTATTCTCAAAGATAACAAGTGACTCAGGAAGGAATTCTGCTTCCTGCTAGGTATGCTGGAATGCTATTACTTACCACAGCACTAATTCATAATAGTTAAATCAATGTCATACAGTCAATATCATTTACAATCATATCATTGACATCTTTAATAAATTATAACCAAACTCATGGCACAGTGGATAGAGTAATGGGTCTAGACTCTTCTTCCTGAGTTCAAACCTGGCCTCAGACACTTCCTAGCTTTGTGACCCTGGACAAGTCACTTCACCCTGTTTGCCTCAGTTTCCTCATCTGTAAAATGAACTGGAGAAGGAAATGGCAAACCACTCTACTATCTCTGCCAAGAAAATCCCAAATGGCGTCAGAAGAATTAGACAAGACCAACACAACTGACCAACAACAATAACAGTAGCCTAAGGATTGGACCTATAATTTCATTTGAAGAAAAAGTTCCCAGATGAGAAAAACCCCTCTACTGATACATATTGCTATGTTCACTACAACTTGTAGTGAACAATGTATCTGTAGCCACGATAAATCTGCGTGAAACTTGAAGGTTTCTTTCTGGTTCTGAGGTTGGCTGTCTACTATGCCATGCTACTTTTCTGGCAATGTTTCTCCCTTATAAAATTATCCACCCAATTGTCCCCTTTCACTTCTATTCCCACAGAACTAACAGCATTATTTTACCTAATTACATTCACCAATTAATGATGCTAAGAGATATTTAGTAAGAAGACTTGGTAAGGATGGTAGAAATAAATGATCAAAGTCTTGAGTGTTCACATTTGTCCTATGGTCAATGGAAGCCTTTGCAGGTTTCTGAATTTTAAATTCAGTAATGCTTGGCCCCACACAAAACATGAAAACTGAAACGTAAAACCCTTTGGACAAAAAGGTCAGCCCTTGAGCTCAAAGAGCTCTTCATGATCAGGATTGTTAAAAGTGTCCTGGAATTTCCAACATTAACTTACATGTAATATTACTGACCTCTCTCAGAGCAGGGGCCATCAAACTATCACTATTAAACATATCACTAGATCTGGAAGCACCTTGGAGGCCATCAAGCATGACCCTCTCATTTTTCAGATTAGGAAACAGAGGTGCTGAGAAGTTAAGTGTTTTGCCAATGATCCCTCAAGGAGTCAGTTTCAGAGTTAGGATTTGGTACCACATCCCTGACTACAATTTAAACTTCTTCACAGGTAAACACAGAATAAAGTATAGTCTATTTTCTCTCAAGAGAATTTGGTGAAAATCCAAGATGTAAACAACTCTGAACTGCCATAGAAACCCATCTGGTCTGGTTATGGGGACACTCCTCTCAGGTCCTCCTCTCAGTGGAAGCAGCAGTCCAGCCCGATGATAGGGACCGTGTTGGCTGCTGTTGCAAAAGCAATAAGCATTGGCCAGTGAGAGGAATCAAATGACATGGGCTTTGAAGAGCCAAAGACAATGACAAAAGAAGACTGGAAAAGAAGAAGAAGCTAGGGAAAATGGAGAAAGCTAGGGAATGACCAAACTGAGTAGAGGAGGAAGAAAAAGCTGTCAATCCTCATGTACTACAGGAAATCTCCTCTGTGCCATGGTACGTAGAGCCATCAGAAAGACACACACCAAAAGCATCAGACACAAAACAAAACAAAAAGAGTATAGTTCATCTGGAGAGTGACAAAATATGGGTATAAAGGAGACCATTATGACTACAAAATACCACAAAGGAGCATGTGGGGCACATGCACACACAGATGCCCACACATATACACATGGGACTGCTTTGAGAGATCTAGGTATGTTGGTGCCAAATTCATAGGAACCAACAAAGCAGATGAATATGTGCAATCTCAGCTTATGCTGACTAGGAAAGAAAGAAAGAAAGAAAGAAAGAAAGAAAGAAAGAAAGAAAGAAAGAAAGAAAGAAAGAAAGAAAGAAAGAAAGAAAGAAAGAAAGAAAGAGAAAGGGAGGGAGGGAAGAAGGGAGGAAGGTAGAAAGGGAGGAAGGAAGGAAGGAAGGAAGGAAGGAAGGAAGGAAGGAAGGAAGAGAGGAAGAGAGGGAAAAAGAAAAGTTAGGATAAAAGGAGGAAGGGAGAAAAAAATCATTTATCAAGTACTTGCTATGCACAGACATTATGTTAAATACTTTACAAATACTATCTATCTCATTTGATCTTGCAACAAGACTTTGAAGCAAATGCTATTATTCTTCACATTTTACCATTTGGGAAGCTGAGGAAAACAGAAGTTATTTTTTTCTAGGACCACAGACCTAATCATTGTCTGAGATTGATCTTGAACATAGGTTATACTGACTCCAGACCCAGGGCCCTCTCCACTGTATCACCTAACTGTCTCTAGTGAGCAGCAAGTAAACCAGTATGGCTTAAGGTAAATTACTTGAGGAAAAAATAATGTGAAATCTGTCTGGGAAGACAGATTGTTGCTGAATTATGCCTGGATATAAATAGAAAATAAGCATTGCCATGTTATTTTATAGACAATTGGAAGCCACTGAAGTTTCTTGAGTAATATGATCAGAATTATGCTTTAGTAATATCACTGGCATCTGTGCAGAGGCTGGAAGAAAAAGGGGAGGCATGAGACGATCAATTAGGTGGTTATTAGAAGAGTCTGTGTGACAGGTAATGAGAACCTGAGCTAGGGTGGTGACCTTATGAGTGAAGGGAAGGGAATATATACCAGAGATTTTGTGGAGAAAAAATCCACAAGACTTGGGGAGGTAAGGTAGAGGAAAGAGCAGAGAATGAATTAAATTTCCATTCTGCCCTCAGTATTATCACATCCAGGAAACTTCAACAAGGATCCCTGCCCCTTTAAGGCTGAGGGGAAGAGGTCAATTACATTGTCTTAGTGAAGAGAATTCTAAATTCAAGCATAGGAGTTAGACATGAAAGATATGCCATAGGCCCATTGATTTCTCTGGAGACTTTTTTTTAATTGAGAGCACTCACAAAGTGAAAAGAAATCAATAGTTGCTGATGTAACAAATGCACTTGTTAATCCATGATAGTTCAAAATCCTGGGAGAAAGTGGAAAATGACTAATATTATACTGGACTAGAAGGATAAGGGAAATGGCACAGTGTATTAACAAAAGAGCCGAAGTCAGGAAGACAAAGAGCTACACAAAAACCAAGGTTCATCACCGAGGTTTTGTGGTACAATGAAAGAAACGATGTTTGCTCCAGGAATTGTTCTTTGAAGGCATTTTTTAACAATTGGATCTGGATCAACCCATTTCTATTTTTACCAAAAAGTATCACCAGTCCCCCAAACCTACTTTAAAAATATATCTTGAGTTTAATGATGATATATCATATCTGAAATGCTCTCCTTCCTTTCCTCTGGCTCATAGAATCCCTAGTTTCCTTTAAAGCAAAAACTTGGAGGGCATAGCTTACTGTTAGGTGCTTTGTGTTTGCTTAAGGTCATGTGGCCACTCAGGTAATGAGTTGTTACATCTTGCAAATGTGATGTGTTTATTTGGTGGGGATTATGTTGTACTAAAGAGATGTTAATGCCGATTTGGATATGTTACCTATATAATGAACATGAAAGATCTCAGAGTCGAATGTAATGATAAGGCAATTTGAAGATCATTGCCCCTTAATGGGCCTCACTTGGAGCCCAACAAGGGAAGTCTGCTTAGGGGAGGCTTGTTTTTCAAGAAGGCACACCTTTGGTTACTTTGTAATTAGGTAATGGGTCACAAAGATCATACACACACACACACACACACACACACACACACACACACACACACTCCGAGGTGAGGCTTTGCTTTGGGGCTCACTTATGGGAAGAGTTATGTGATTTGGCCAGATGATACTCTGGGTAACCATCAAGTCCCCCAGCTTTGAAAACCCAGATGTTGGTGCTTCTCCTCCAATAACTAACTATGTATGTATGCAATGATCAAACAGAAGCCCTGTCTGTTGGTCTATTGGATTGTGTTATTTTCTCTTTCTGTATTTTTTTGTCTGTCTGTAATTTCTGTTTGTATTTCCTGAAGTTCAAGGTGCTATTTCTCCTGAACTAAGTGAATGACATATATGTTTGATAAAAGTAAGATTGCTAACCCCTTTTGAGTTGCTTTCCTTTAGAAAAGCAGATCACAGAACCTGTGCTAGCAGGTTCCTCCTCACCCTTAAGTTTCACTGACTTCCTTTAAGGTTCATCTCAAATTTTCCCTTCTTCCGGAGGTCTTTCCCAATCTTCCCAAATGCTAGTGCATTCCCCTCACAGATTGTCTCTTTTCTTCTCTGTAAACATCTTGTGTATATACACACATACATATGTATATATGTGGAGAGAGAAGGGGAGAGACAGAGAGTTATTTACATGTCTTCTCTATAGCTGAGATTCTGGAAGGCAAGGACTGTTCTTACCTTTCCTTGCATCCCTGATGCTCAGTCCTGTTTCTGATACACAAAGTGTGCTCACTGACTGATGGATTGAGCAATCCTAATATCCACCTGATGCATTGTATATTGAGGCTCCATGCAAAGATAGAAAGCACACCAGCTAGAGCCCATATAAAACACATCCTTGTCCTTTATTTAAAACACAGTTGGCTCCACAGAACATAAACTGAAGAGTCAAAAGGTAATTTGAAATCTAATTGCTGGCTGTTTTGGTTTGGTATTAGGGATGCTCCACTTGGTAAATGTCAAGCATCTGGAAACATGCCCTGATCCTTTGGGCAAAGTTTATTGGAGCTAGCCTGGCAGCCAACAAAGGGTAAGCAGGAAGCCAAAAAGGCCATTCACTGGAAACACGGGGTCTGAAAAAGGAAAATGAGCAAAGAATCCAAACCTCATACATCTCATTTTTTTTTTTAATTCTGTCATCGAGATTGGGTGGGGGAGACATCAAAACCACTCACCCAAAGCTGCTGACTATAGCCAAAGAGCAAGTGAAAACACAAAGGTGTCTCTGGTTCCAACCTAGAAGAATCATGAATGGCTTTTCCCACACTCAGTTTAAGGAACCAGCAGGCAGGCCTCTGGCTAGAACATAGTAAATGCTCACTCCATGTTTCTTGATCAATTGAAAACTCTACTTACCTTAGAGTTTTGTATTTGTCTGGAAGACTGATGGTTATAGAATCATAGCCATAAATTATTCATGGCCCCTCTGCCCCTGCTGCCCTCTTCTCCCATTGGTAATGAAGGACCCAGGGCCAGCCATCCTTCAGTTCTCCTGATTTGACCATCATGCCTCAACTGCCTTCTTACCCTGGAAGTTTCCTAAATGCTTGTGACTTTCTCACCCTGAAAATTCCTCCACCTCTGTTGGCCCCTTCTCCCAATGGTGAGTTCCTTCTGGAACCTCCATTTTGAGGAAGGACCCAAGCTAGCTATACCTCATTCTTCTTATAGGTCTACTTCTGACTCTTGGGACTATTCCCCAGTCATCATCATCACCATCATCCTCATCATCATCATAACAATATTATCTAACATTTATAAAATGCGTACTGTGTTGCAGTATGCTAAGTGCTCTACCATTGTTACCTCTTTTAATCCTCACAATGACCTTGAAAAGTAGGTTCTCTCATTATCTTTGTAATACAGATGAGGAAACTGAGGCAAATGGGGTTGAGTGACTTGCCCAGGATCACAAAGGTAGTAAGTGTCTGAGGCTGAATTTGAACTCAGGTCTTTCTGACTCCAGGTGCAGCATTCTGTACACTGTACCACCTTGCAGCCACCATGGCTCCTCTCTCTAAATTAAGCTCAAAAAAGAAAAAACTTGCAGAACTTCCTAGTAATAAGATCTATCCCAAAGTGGAAGGTACTGCCTTAAGAGCTCTTTTTCATTAGAGATCTTCAAGCAAAGACTGGATAATAACTTATCAATTATGTCTGAGAGGGGATGGCTTTTGTGTCTGTTTGTTGAACTCCATGACTACGTATACCCCTTCCATCACTAACATACTGTGATCCTGAGTCTTTAATCTGAATCCAGAGAACAAGCCCTGTTTATTCATAATCTCCCCTGTCCACAGAACACTGATTAGCTCCAAGTAGTGGCTAAATTTCTTTCCAATTGGGCTGTCATTTTTGTAGTGTTTTTATGACATCAGACACAATGCTTCAACTTAGAAGTGGTTTTTGTTTATTTTACGAAGTGGCCTTCAGCATAAAGCTGGGGTTTTCATTGTCTGTTCAGATCGCTGGGGCCCCCTTGGTGTGTTTGAGATCATAGTAGATCCATCATGTGGTGACCCAAAGAGTGATGGGAGCTGCTGGCCCCCAGGTCTGTTGTTCCTCCTTGGTGCCAGCTGACTTTCGCTTCAGAGACAGGTGGCACTGCCAAGTCGATGTCCCACCTGATACCATAAGTCAAGTTGTTCAAAGCTGACTTCACATTCAGGCATGGTCTCTACATCAGGAGGGATGTTCTCTGAACATGAAGCAAAGGCTAGCCCATCTCTTTGGAAGTCAAGTACGTAATATGCAACACCCTTCTTTACTTCTTTCTATGCGATCAATCCCCAATCATGCACAGCAAATTTATAATGACTTATCCACAATAATTTTTGTTTTAATTATGCCTTTTTATACCATAATTATTTCTCAATATTCCCCCACCCTTGTAACAAAGAAAAATAGTTAATCAAAACCAGTTGAAAATTTACTGTATCATACTTTATATGCATTATCCCAAACCTCTTTTCCATCCTTCATTTCTCTAGAAAAAGGAGAAAAATGTCCATAGCACATCTTGCCCTCAATTTTCTTGAGAGAGAGCATTAATTTCATTTAAATGAGTCCTTGTTGTGAAATGTGAACACTCAACACCCTCCCCTTACACAGGGGAGGAATGCTTTCCTTCCTGACCTCTGACTTTCAGAATCCCTAGCTCTCAACAAGATTTATCTCAAATGCTACTTTCTCTAGGAGGCTTTTCCAGGGTCCCCTGCCCCAGATTCTAATGGCTTTCTCTCAAAGGTTATCTTCCAAATATTCTGCATGTATCTTGTATGTACCTTTTAATTAATAGGTTATCTCCCCCATTAAGACATGAGCTCCCTGAAATCAGTGATTTTTGGTTTTGTTTTTTCTTTGTATCACCCAGTAAAGTGGTGAGGATACAGTAATGGCTTAATAAAAGTTTGTTGATTAACTGAAAACTATTCTTGTTTGGCATTTCGTATTCATCAGACAAGGTAATTCATAATTTCATGGGCTCATAGATTTATAGGCAGGAGGAATAGAGATGGGGTAAACGGGGAGGGGGGAAGTAGGGAAGGAAGCACTTTTTTAAGTGTCCTCTATGTGCCAAGAACCATGCTAAGAGCATTACAAATATCTTCTCTTTTGATTCTCACAACAACCCTGGAGGCAAAGGGTTAGTATTATCATCCCCATTTAAAAGATTAGGAAACTGAGGCAGACAAAAATTAAATAATTTGCCCAGGATCCATAGCTATCAGTGTTTGGGGCTGGTTTTGAACTCAGGTCTTCCTGACTCTAAGTGCCATTATAAATTCTAGTTATTATTATTCCTAATAATAATACTTGCAGTTCTCACCTCACAGGCTGTTGTGAGGGCACTTTAATAAATTATTATCAGCATTATTATAATTATTGTCTGTAGTTGCAAAAGTACATCACAGTTTTTTCACGTTTTAGGCGGCAAATTCCTTGGACACCACAGTATGGAAGGGTGTCTCTCTGTGTATCTTTGTGAATTTCCAAGTATCTGTGTGTATCATCCTGTAGATCCTATGTGTTGATTGAACAAATATTTATTAAAAGTTTTTTTTTCTGTGCCAGATACTGCGTTACATGTTGAGTTCACAAAGAAATAAAATGAAACCTCCCTTGCCCTCAAGGAGCTTACGTTAGACTGGGGGAGCCAACATGGTTATGCAAAAGTAAAGACAAAAAACATGCAAAGAAAATGCAAAACAAAATCAACATAAAGTAGGGGAGGGGTAGGAATTAGAAAGATCACACACACACACACACACACACACGCACATGTCTCTGTGTGTATCTCGCTATGACTCTTTTTCTAGTCTCTGCCTTTATATGCCTCCCTCAATTGCGACTTCATTTGCCTTTCTCCCATGATTACCTCATCTCTCTGCTTTAATTGACAGCTATGCAGAAACATAAAAAGTACTTTAATTTTTCCTTTTATTTATTGAATGGAGTTTCATGATCCCTGTTCTTTCTCTTAAAAGCAGATGAGTAACACGCCTTCTCTCTTTCACTTAAAAAAAGGAAAAAACAGAATCTTAAATGAAGGTTCTTTTAAAAAAATTCACTTGGTTCTCTGATTTCCCAACATCAGGACCAGACACACTCCTCTACTCCAACCTCCACCATGAATGAGTTATCCTCAGTAAGATAAGGGGGGAAGTCCCTATCATTGCATGAGACACACCTGTGTGCAAACAAGTACTGAACTGTATCACTAAGACAAATATAAATGATGCTCAATTACCGACCACTCCATCACACAACGCTAGTGTTGTAAAGCATCAGACAGCCAGATGTCAGGGATGATTGCATTCCCTTTCAATGACATATCTTCAGGATACTTTACAGTCATGCTCCATATAAGGCATCAATTGACCAATCCTGAGCCTTGGCACCCTCACAAACCTCCACCATGTTACTCCTGTTGTTGTTCAGGTGTTTTCAATTGTATATGACTCTTCATGACCCCATTTGAGGTTTTCTTGGCAGAGATACTAGCGTGATTTGCCATTTCCTTCTCCAGCTCATTTTACAAATGAGGAAACTGAGGTAAACAGGGTTAAATGACTTGTCCAGGGTCACACAGCTAGTAAGTCTTGCTGAATCCACTCCTGGTACTCCACTGCACCACCTAGCTTCCAACCTCTACTATACACCAAGGCAAAAGAATTCAGGGTAATATCACACAGATTTCTCAACAAGAGCAAAGAGGCTACTGGCTGTAACCCTGCTGCATCAAGGGTTACATAAGGATCCATCCCTGTTCTGGTAATTACACAGCAGAGATAGCATTGATTAATACATTAATAAATAACCTGGCAATTAAAATGCAGGCAGCGACTGCTGGAAGAAATAATGGCCTTGTGCTAGGTTATGGGGAAGATTCAGGAAGGCTGTTGTTCATAGCATTTGTTCATTCATTCATTTATTCATTCTTCAACCAATATTCACTTGAAATCTCTGATGGGTCCAACCCTGAGTCAGATGATGTCAAATGATCAAGAAACATTGATAAGGCACCTCCTATGTGTCAGACACCATGAGGTACAAAGGAAGGTAAAAGACAGTGACCACCCTGGAGGAGCTCACAGAATAATTGGGAAACAAGAAGCAAACAGATACATACAAACAAGCTGTGTATTGGATATGTAGGAAATAATCAACAGAGGAAAGGTATGTAGGATGAAAGTAATCTAGAACGGTTTCCTGTAAGAGGTGAGATTTAAGCTGGTGCTTGGGGAAGCCCGGGGAAGCCAGGAAGAACAGATAAAGAAGGATACCAAGAAGTTAATTTGAAGAGCATACAGAAGACAGAAAGGAGGCTGAGACCATGCCATGTAAAGGCTTATAGAAGGCACTAGGCCAGGGATGGGAACCTATGGCTTTAAGGTCACATGTGGCCTTCTAGGTCCTTAAGTGTGACCTTTTGATCAAAGGAACCTTCTTAGGATCTGTTCCTCATCCCTGTTACTTCATACCTGTCATGATATTTACCTAAAAATGTATCATTACTATGGCCACCCTCAAATAGACAGTAAAAACCTTGATGCAAAGGGCTGTCATTTTTTGTACCTAAAGTTCTTTGTACATATTATATGGTTATTTAATTTTTTCAAATTGAATTGAATTCCAGACAGGAGAAAGAGTATAACTGGCATTGAAGGGAGCTTGCTTCATCTCTTATCACTGCATTGGACCCACCAAACTAAGGTTCCTTAAAGTCCATCCCAGAACTTCTGAATCAACAAATACCATGATGCAGCCACAATTTCCTCCTTTGTAAAATGACTGTGTTAGACTAAGTGATGAGACTCTCAGAATCTCAGAACTGAAAGGGACCTCTAGGGCCAACTAGTCAATCCTAGACCTGAAAGAGAATCCCATCTACAATACAACAGTGGCCACCCAACCTCCACTTGAAGACCCACTGAGGCTGCCTATTCTATATTTGGTACTTCTGAGTGAAGAAGTTTCTTTATATTAAGACTAAATTGGACTCCACCTGCATCTCCCAGAAGGTATAGCATGCACAGTGGCCACATCCCCATCTCAGATGGGCTAAACCAAGTTGAGGGTAATGGAGAGTATAACATCCTGGGCCAATACCAGTTGTCCTGACTTTTGTCCTGCAACTGGACTTCAATGACCCTGGAGGAGAGAGTGAGGCTGACAATTCTGTGCAGCTATGCCTCACTTAAATCCAACTCACCCACAAGTCAAGACATCACCTATGTTGTCATTGGTCTTCTTCAGAAACAAAGGACAAAGAACAAGTTTGACTCTGCAACTTTCCCCCAATGATCTTGGTCCTGCCATCAGAGGCCAAGTATCTACTCCATCCTTTATTATAACCCTTCAAATGCTTAAAGAAATCTATTATTTCCCCAGCCCTTCTTCACGGGACAAATCATTTAATCTCTGTGAGTCTCAGTTTCATACCAAATGTCCTCTGACTTGTACATAGAAGGTGCTTAATAAATGTTTGCTTTCACTAGATTTGGCCTGTATCTTTCCCAGGGTCCTCTATGGGACCTGAGGGGGTTGAGGAAATGGTACTGTCTGTAAGACCAAATTTTTGATCAAATCTCCTCTTCCCTCTGACTATTAAGGCATTAAAATCTCTTCCCCATAAAACACTTAGAACAAAAGAACCATCAGCCTTGGCTTACTCTTATAATAATAGGCATTTCTCCCCTGCCTCCCTAATAGAGATAGAATTTGCTTGCTTGCAATCCAGGTTTACATTCTGACTCTAGCCACACTGTAATCCTCAAGTCCCACTCACCCTGAAAGTCTGACAGCAGTGTTAACATTTGCAGTTTAAATGGGGCCCTCCACTTGTAGAGCATGAAAGGAACATGAGCCAGCTAGACAGAACCCAAGCCCTGCCACCCAGCTTCCTCTTCCCTGACTCAGTTCTTTAAAAGTGGTTGCCTAATGGAATGCTCTAGGACATTGCAGTTTGGGTAAGAGGCATCACCCAGGAGATCAAAGTCTCTGTGACAGTGAAGTAGCATTTTAGTCTAATCTCCATAATATCTCTTGGCCTCATTGACTTCTGCTGAGTTTTAATCATGCCCAACACCTGTCAGATTCGCTTATTTTCCTTACAACTAACTACAGTGGAAATCCACTCAATAGAGCCTTCAAGAGACACCAAACAAAATGATTCTAATCTGGACCAAAAACATCTGGGACATCCCTGCTCACTCCAATATGTTCTTCCCTCTTCAATGGATGGTTCAGTATTCTTTCCCACCCCTCCCCCGAACTCCACTAAACCCTCTTTGCCTCCTGAAATCCTGCAATCTAAAACTGAGAAAGAACTTAGGTCAGCAGCAGATTCATTTGGTCTCTTTCCTGCCTCTGGGAAGAATTACAGATAAACCATTCCCAGCTGAAGTGGAGTTATCCTTTTAAAATACCTCCTTTTACTTTGTATGTGTATAAATACTTCATGAAGCTTCAAATGCTGTCTAAATGTTAGCTATTGTTTTATCAGTACAATTATCATCATTAATGGATAGACCAATACAAGGAGGCAGGTAGGAGGCTCAGCAGATAGAGGGCTGGGCTTGGGGTCAGAAAGACCAGAGTTTAAAGGCGGCTTCAGACATTCACTAGCTGTGTTACCCTGGGCAAGTCACTTAACTTCTGTTTGCCTTAATACACTGGAGAAGGAAATGGCAAACCACTCCAGTATCTTTGCCAAGAGAACCTAATGGAGAGTATGGTCCATGGGGTCGAAGACAACAACTGAATGACTGAACAACAATGAAAAATGTGTGTGTTGCACACGCATATATATGTCTATGTATATATATATATATATATATATATATATATATATATATATATATATATTATGTCTTCTTTTGGAATCCTATACATACAGGATGTAATCAGAGAGATATGGGATCTGAAAAAAAAAAGAAGGAGGGTGGTACTCTTAAGAAGCTTGGACAAGGGATAACCAACAGGTGGTTCAGTGGATAGTTCAAGACTTATAGTCAGGAAGACCTGAGTTCAAATCCAGCCTCAAACAATTACTAGCTCTGTGACTGTGGGCAAATCACTTAAAACCTCTCTGACACAGTTTTCTTCATCTGTAAAACGGGTACAATTACAGTGCCTACCTCACAGAATTGTTTTGAGGAACAGATGAGTTAACATATACACAGTGCTTTAGAAACCTTACAATGCTATAGAAATGCTAACTAGTCTTAATTTTATCATTGTTATTTTCATCACCATAACAATCATCATTTGGATAGTCCACTGAGTACCCTGGCATCCCTGCAATTTTCAGAGATCTAGAGAAATCATGCAAAAACACTGAGGGAGTCCATGGGGGACCATACACAAAAATCACATGGAATGAGAAGGCATGGACAGATTATGATCTTGATTGGCAGGAGAACCAACATGAAGGAGATCACAGAACCATCAGAGTGCCAATGAAGTTCCTTCTAGAGATTGAGACTAGCCAGTCACCATAATCTATTGAATGCCCCCAAAGTTTCTGAAGGCTTTAATTAGTGTCCCCACAATATGGTCACTTTCCCTCTGTTCTCCATTTACCAGGCCGCTAACCATTTTTTGTTTAGTCTAAGAACACAGACAAGGATCACAGAGAATGCTATGGGTGGGGGTTTGGTACACTGGCTCTGAAATAAGAGAATGCAGTTTCAAATCTCACCTCTACCACTTAACCAGAATCAATGTCTCTGGGTAAAGCACTTTGCCTCCCTGAGCCTCAGTTTCCTCATCTGTAAAGTGAAGGCTTTAGACTACATGGAACCTAAGGTCCCTTCCACTTCTAGAGAAATGATTCTATGCCAGGAAGAAACCTTAAAAATTATCTAGTTCAACCTCATTTTTTTTAAATTTTTGCTTTTTGGAGGGGGGAAGGTAGGGCAATTGGGATTAAGTGACTTGCCCAAGGTCACATGGCTAGTTTTTTGTGTTAAGTGTCTGAGGCCTCATTTGAACTCGGGTCCTCCTGACTCCAGGGCCAGAGCTCTATTCACTGCACCACCTAGCCGCCCCAACTTCATCATTTTATAAAGTCATATTGTTAATGTCTCTTCTTCATATGCTAACTATAAAACCATAACAGGGGTGCTCAAATGCTTGGCTCTTAGATCATTATAGATAATTGAAGCAAAGGAGATTTACTTGGTTAAATCAGTTCAAAGTGCCCCCAAATGCCTATCTTTGTTGAATATCTTTCTTCTATTATGACTAAGTAAATCTTCTATTTGTTTTTCTTAAGCTGTTGGATGACTTATTGGTAGATTATTCCATTCCTTTATCAAGCTTAAACTACAAGGGAGACAACCTCAGTCAGGCCTATTATAGAATATACATTCTTTGGTGAGTCATTTCAATTATCTACCTCAGTTTCCCTACATGTAAAATGAAGCAAAGGTGTTAAACACATGGCCCATAGGTCATGTGTGGTGCACAATACTCCAGAGTACGGCCTTAACTAGATTAAAATGTAACTGAAATATTCAACAAGATAATTTAAAAATACATTGAAATAGCTAACATTACATTTTAAAAACTAAGTCAGTCTTCACAGATTTTTATGTACAGATTAGTAAACCTCATTTTTATTTTAGTTTGACACCACTGGATGAGAAGATCTCTTCCAGAGTTGACCTCCAAATCTCTGAATTACAACTATACTTCAAAATGTGAGCCCTCTCCTGTCTTCTCCATAAGTGGCATCCTAGTAATTAAAAAAGAAATCAATTAATAATTAATTAATCAATTATCAATTAATTTATTGATAAACTGGTAAGTAATTTTAAGCACCTACTGTTAACTCGGCACTATGCCAGTTTCTGGGGATACAAAGACAAAAATAAAATAATCCCTGTCCTCAGGGCATCTATATTGTATTAAGGTAATAATATGAACATATATAGGTGTATCACAGAATGCATGAACATGTAGAGTGAGTCAATCAAGTAACCAATTAAAAAGTAATCTAGTAATTAATAAAATCACAATCCATTTGGAAGTATCATAAAGGGCATTGGGCCAAAGAAGATGCCCACATGGTACGTGTCTTGTGATTGGCTGAAGAAAATCTGCCACGCTTGTAAGGCTATAGCAACCCAGTACAGAAGTTAAACCACTCTAATAATAGAGTAGTTGAATCCATTGCTGAAGGACTCCTGAGTGGAGAGCCTCTAGGGCAGAATTTTCTTTCCACTCCTTCCCCTTATCTCACCACTGATAAAGTGACAACATTTTGAAATTCAATAGGATGAACAATTTGACTATGACAACAAAAGAGAGAATAAACAATGTTGGAAATATTGTGAGAAGATGGAGCTGTGAATTTGCTTCACCAATTTGGAAAACAATTTAGAAATATGCAAATAAAGTGGCTAAAATGTCCTAAAATGGCCATATGCTTTCTTAAAGATTTCACAACCAGGCATATATCATTTTTTTTAAACAAATGCTTTATTAACTTCTGGTTTACATCATTCATTTCCACCAGATTTTGAGTTACAATTTTTCCCCCATTTTTCCCTACCCACCAGTCCAGGATAGCAGTCCCACTAGATATCCCCTCATCCAATCTGCTCTCTCCCATATTTTCTCCCATACCCCCTTAGACTTTGCCATTAGGGCAAGGTGAATCTCTGAGCCCCAATGCCTGGACATCTTATGAAACATTTAATTTTAAAACTTCAATTTTTAGATCCATTCCCTTCCTCCCTTATCACCCACTCCCTCTGAGAAGATAAGCAATTCAGTATGTGTTGTATATGTATAGCTATGCAAAACATTACCATAGTAGATATATTGTAAAGGACTGCTTATATTTCCCTCCCACCTGGCCCATTCCCTACTTTGATCCTGTCCCTCTTCGAAAGTGGGTACTTCCAAACTCCCCTACCCCTAGAATGCCCTCCCCTCCATCATCCCCCCTCTCATCCCCCTTTCCCCTACTCTTCTGCAGGGTGAGATATCCCATTTAGTATGTACGTGATTCTCACCTTGAGCCAACTTCAATGAGAATATGGTTTTGCCTTTTTGTCTTCTTGTTCTTCCTCTCCCCTGCAACTACTTCCCCTTGCCTCTTCTACATGAGATCATTTACCCTACCCTGTCTCTCCCCATCTCCTCTTGCCACTTTCCTCTCTCACCTCTTAACTTCACCCCTTAAGTATCACCCCTTCCCATCAAATCCAGTCTGTGCCCTCTATCCATGTATAACTGTAAACATATATACACACATTCACATATGTATTCATATGACCATATACCCTTCTTCAATTATTTTCATAATGAGAAAGGTTTCATCAGACACAGTTATTGTTTTTCCAAATGTAAATAGTTCAGCTTTGATAAGTTCCTTTTGATTTCTTTTCCTTGATTACCTTCTCAAGCATCTCTTGCTTCTTGTGTCCGAATATCAAATTTTCTATTCAACTCTGGTTTTTTCTTCAAGAATGCTTGAAAGTCCTCTATTCCACTGAATGACCATATTTTCCCCTGAAACAAGATACTCAGTTTTACTGGGTAGGTGACCGTTGGCTTCAATCCCAGTTCTTTTGCCCTCTGGAATATCATATTCCATGCCCTTCAATCCCTCAGTGTAGAAGCTGCCAGGTCCTGTGCTATTCTGATTGTGTTTCCACAATATTGAAATTGTTTCTTCCTGCCTGCTTGTAGTATTTTCTCCTTGATCTGGGGATTCTGGAACCTGGCTATAATATTCCTGGGAGTTTTCTTTTTGGGATCTTTTTCAGGAGGTGATTGGTGGATTCTTTCAACCTCTATTTCGCCCTCTGGGTCTAAAACATCAGGGCAATTTTCCTTGAGAATTTCTTGAAGGGTGATTTCTAGGTTCTTTCTTTGATCATGGCTTTCAGGTAGTCCAATAATTTTTAAATTGTCTCTCCTGGATCTATTTTCCAGGTCAGTGGTTTTTCCCATGAGATAGTTCACATTGCCTTCTAATCTTTCATTTGTTTGGATCTGCTTAACAGCATCTTGATTTCTCATAAAGTCACTAGCTTCCATTTGCTCCAGTCTAACTCTGAAGGAATGAATCTCCTCAGTGAGCTTTTGAGATTCTTTTTCCATCTGGCAAATTCGACTTTTTAAGGCATTCTTCTCCTCATTGCCTTTCTGAGCCTCTTTTGCCATTTGAGTTAGTCTATTTTTTAAGGTGTTATTTTCCTCAGTCAGGCTGTTGACTGTCATTTCATACTTTTCTTGCATCTTTTTCATTTCTCTTCCCAAATTTTCCCCCACTTCTCTTATCTGCCTCTTAAGGTCCTCTATGGCCTGTAGCCAGCTTGTATTTTCATTTGGGGCTTTTGGTGCAGGAGTTCTGACCTCACAGTCCTCCTCCAAGCTTTGATCCTCTTTGCCCCTAAAATAGGAGTCCAATGTTGAATTTTTCTGTTCATTTTGTTTCTTTTGCCTAGGCATGTTGCCACTTAATTGCTTGATTTTGGGGCTTGTTGCCACAGTAGGACTCTGCCACCAGAGGGGAGAGCTTCTGTCCCAAACGTGGGGTCTTTACAACTTCCGCAGGTTGGGTGGCCTCTGTAAAGCTTCCACCCACTCTGGCAAATTGGATACCCACCCCAAACTTCCCCCCAGACCACAATCCAGATCCAGGCAGTTTAAAGCAAGAGCGACTAACCCCCAGACAGATTGCTGGATCTCCCTACAGTTCTCAGACCAGGAGCTAGAGCCTCCAGTGATGCTGCAAAATGGCTTCTGTGCCTCCTTTCTTCAGCAGCTTTTTGCCCCCAGGGGAGGAAGCTGATGCTTTCCCCAAATACTGGTCCCAAAGTCCATAGGGCACTAACCTCTCACTTTGTCCTAGGCATATCTGTGCTGATAATTCTGGAATCGCCAGAGCTGCTGGTGTTCTGGGGTCCCTCCAGCAGGCTGCTGGCCCAGCCACCCTATGGCTAAAACCGTGCCTCACAGGGGCCTGGACTCAGCTTCCAGAGCGCTGCACTGTTGGTTCCCAGCGCACTGTGCTGCTTGCTCTCAGAGTGCTGCATTCGCCGCTCCCTGCAGGGCTGCTGGGCTGTCCTCAGCGGGAGGTTAGCTTCTCTGTGTAGTTCTGTGGGTGCTGGGGCTCCAGAAGTTGTTCAGAGCCACCTTTTACATTATTTGGAAGTTGTGTGGGGCAGAGCACCTTGGAAGTGCTGTTTCTACTCAGCCATCTTGGCTCCACCCCCCCAGGCATATATCATAAGGAGTTCACTGACAAAAAGAAAGTCTCAATAAATACCAAAGAGTTTATATTAGCATGTTTTTTAGTAGCACCAAAGAATTAGAAACAAAGGAGGTGCCACTTGATTGGGGAATAGACAAACAAATTGTGGTTTGTGGATGCAATAGAATATTACTGTGCTGTAAGAAATGGTAACTATGATGTATACAAAGAAACATGGGAAGATTTCCATGAACTGATGCAGAGTGACAAGCAAAACTGAGAAAACAATATGCAAAATTATAAAATAACTACAACAGCATAAATGGGAAGAACAACCAATAAACAATCAAAAGTGGATATTGCAAAATTACAAAGAACATGCATGGCCCCAAAGAAGAGATATGAGAAAACAACCTTTCCTTCATCTCAATTCTTTGAAGAAACAAGAGGTCCATGAATATGGATCATTGAATACTTTTTTTCCTTTTTTATTTATTTTATTTTATTCTTTTTAAATTAATATTTCATTTTCCCCAAGTACATTAACAGATGTTTTTCAATGTATTGATCAGGTTTTTTTTTCTTCTTTTGCTTTAAAAATATTTTATTATGTGAAATGGCTTCCTGGGAGAAGGGAGAGCAAAAGCTAGAGGGGAATATTTAAGGAATATAAAGAAAAAAATCAATATATTTTTTATTTTTAAAAATAAAATAAACAAAAAAGAAAACTCTAGAGGTCCCATTGGCAATATTAGTAGTCTTCCTAAAATATCAGTGAATGCATCAAGGGCACATATTAAGTTTTGTTTTGTTTTGTTTCTTCGTTCTCACCATTCATTCCATTGACTATGATTCTTCTTTATTACCTGACTAATGTTTAATGTGAAGGTATATGTAGAATCTATATTGGACTGCATGCTGCCACAGGGGCGAAGAAAACTTGGAACTCAAAAACTTGTGGGACTGAATGTTGTAAGCTAAAAGTAAATAAATTTAATTTTTTAAAAAAGAGGACACATCAAGGACAAAGTAGACCCATAAAGGAAAGGCATACTCAGAAATCTACAAGGGAACCAAAGCTTGGAGCCTAGTAGAAAATTATGCCTAAGGGAAACTTCATGACACCATGAAGGAAGAAATGTACTTCCAGTGGCAAAAAGCCTGAGTTTATCATTTATTACAAGGGTTTCCTACATATAAAATTCCTTAACATTTTACTATAAGTTTGTGTTCACTTTCTTTAGGCACTTTGTGAGAGCAAGGGGGCAGTATTCCTTGGGGTTACTGTACCAACTGTCCTTGCAGCATCTGTTCAGCAAATACCCCTTTCTAAATTATAATGAGGTTTGCCAGAATCTGGGAGAAGAAAAACATCTCTATTCAGAGCAGCAAGTATTATTATAGGGTGTCCCAAAAGTCTTAGTGCACTTCTATGTTCAAAAACTTTGTAGATTAAAAGTGCACTAAGATTTTTGAGACACCCCAAACCTCTGTTGTCATCACCACCTCCTTATCCCACCATAGCTATCAGTTACTGATGAGGATACCCAGGGAAGTCCTATTCCTTCCATCCAAATCCCTGGGTTTGGTATAGGTATCCTGCCCATGGCCCAAACTCCCTCCCGCTCATAAATCCCAGATCCTATTTAATCACTATTAAGCCAGAGTGTAACTCTCAGGGAATGACATGTTATATATACATGCACATTAAAACCAAATGAACTTTTCATGATTATTGTTATTACCATAATTACCAAAGGAATTAGTAATGATAAACTGCTCAGGGCAAAGCACTGGGGCCCAGAGGGCTGTCCAGCCTGCTGAGTTTACCAGACAGCTTGCTGATTTAGTGTGCCAAGCCATGGCCCCCACTGGGAACCCAAAGCCCAGTAGACATGATTAGACTCATGGGCTTGGGCTGCTCTCTGATGGGAGAAGTGAAAGCAGCAGGCAGAGAAGCAAATGAATTTCACTCTTTGGATCCTAGGAATAAGATTGAGAGTTAGTAGGAACCTTAGAGGTCATGTAGTCCTATCCACTCATCTCACAGATTTTGGGGTGGAGTGTGTGGGGGGCAGCTAGGTGGCACTGTGGATAGAGCTCCAACCCTGGAGACAGGAAGACCTAAATTCTAATCTGACCTCAGATACTACTAGCTCTGTAACCCTAGGCAAGTCCCTTCATCCTGTTTGCCTCAGTTTCCTCATCTGTAAAATGAGCTGGAGAAAGAAATGGCAAACCCCTTCAGTATCTTTGCCAAGAAAACCCCAAATGGGATCAGACATAACTGAAATGACTCAACAACAAAAAAGGTGGAATGAAGGGAAGGATACCTGGATTTAGCAGTGTTACAAAGTAGATGCTAGACTTGGAGCCAAGGAGATTTGGATCCAAACAAGACCTCTGACCCTTACTAGCTGTATGACCCTGGGCAAGTCACCTAACCTCTCTGTACTGCAGTGTCCGCATTTGAACACTGAGTATGATAAAAATGTCTATTTCACTGAGATATTGTGAGGGTCAAATGAGATTAAATAATTGATGTAAAATCCTTTGAAAAACTTAAAGTTCTATTAAGTATGAATTGTTGTTGTTGTTACTACCTGTGTGACCTTGAGTAAATCACAGAGTTTTAGTTTCTACATTTGCAAAATGAAGAAGGATGATCAGATCTGAAATTATTAACATTTTTGTACACTGTTGGCAGTCTGGCAAAGCCTATGGAGCCCTTCTCAGAATCATGAATTTAAAAATACATAGGATTTACAAAGGAAACCAAGTATATTGAAATATAGTTATCAAAGTAATCTTTAAGTTCACAAACAGTATGTTAAAAACCCATAGAGAAAATCTCTAAGGTCCTTTTCACTTCTAAACATAAGACTATTAGACTTCCGTCTTCTGCCTTCTGATTCTAAATCTGATGTCCTTCCCATGTCATTAATTCATTCAGCATTTATTCCCATTCAATGCAATCCAACAGACATTTATTTATAAAGAAACTATCATGTACAAGTCACTCTGCTAAGCACAGAGGAATTCAAAGACCAAACAAAAAATAGTTCCTGCCTTCAAGGAATTTACATTCTACAAAGAAATATAACAGGTAAACTGGCAAGTGTATTTGTGACCATTTAAAGAGGAAAGAGACAATACTAATACTGACTAGGAGACCTTTGTAGGATATACACATGAGCTGAGCCCCAAAGGAGAGGAACTATTGTAAGAAGTGAAGAGGGAGTATAATCCAGACCTAGGGTACATCTTGTACAAAGATCCAGAGGTAGGAAATATTGTTGTAATGACAACTAGGGAGAATAATCCAGTAGAATGCAAGCTTCTTGAAGGCAGGGACTGTCTCATTTTTGCCCTTTTATTCCTGTCTTCCATGAACCTAGCAAAATACAGTCATTTTAGTCACATCTGCTTCTTCATGACCCCATTTGGGGTTTTCTTGGCAAAAATACTGGAGGGGTTTGCCATTTCCTTCTCCAGCTCATTTTATAGATGAGGAAACTGATAAAAACAGGGTTAAGTGACTTGCCCAGGGCCACATAGCTAGTAAGTATCTGAGGGTAGATTTGAATTCGTGAAGATGAGTCTTCCTGACCCTAGGCTCACCACCTAGCTGCCCACAGGCATATAATAGGTGATTATTAATTGCTTCTTGAGTTGAATGAAACGGCAAGTAGATCAGTTTAGTCAAAAAGTAGAATGTGTGAAAGAAAGTAATTAAGTTATAGGAATTTATTGTAAATAATTGAAAGGGAATTCCTATTCAAAACAACTATAAAATTCATAAAACATTTAGGGGGTCAATCTACCAAAGCACACTCAATACTTATACACATTTAATTGCAAAGAACAACCTAAATAGCTAGAGAAATATCCAGTGATCATGGCCAGCCCATGCCAATTTTTTTTAATGACAGTACTATTGAAGTTAAAATACAGTTTTGATGTTATGCCAATCAAATTGCTAAAATATAGTTTACAGAACTAGATTACAGAATAATATCCATCTGGATATACAAAAAACTATAATATCAAGGGAAATAATGAATAAAAGATAGGAATAAAGGGGGAATGAGACTTCCAGACTTCTCTATAATAAAGCAATCATCTAAACCACTGAGTACAGGTTAAAAAAATAGAAAGTAGGGAAATGGAACAGACAAGATGAGAAAAATAGACATAATGGAACTCAATAATTCAGAGTTTGATGAACCCCAAAACATAAATTACCTAGGAAAGAATTCCCTGTGTGATATGAACTGCTTGGAAAACTGGGAAGCAGTCTGGCAGAAACTAGGTTTAAACCAACAGCTCAGGCAATATCCCACAATAAATTCAAAATCTCTACATGATATGAATATTGAAAGATGTACCATAAAAAAGAGAAACTGGTTATATACCTTTCACAGATAGGAGATGAATTCTTAACCAAACAAGAAGAAGAGGCATTTACAAATTAATAATTTTGATTATATGGAATTGAAAACCTTCTGAAAAAAATAAAATTAAATGCATCTAGGATCAGAAGGGAAATGGTTAGTGGGATTTGGAGGAGACTTTTGTATTGACTATCTTGGTTAAGGGTTTAGAATCTAAGCTATATAAATGATCAACAGAAATATATGTCCAAAAGCCAGTCTCCAATCATTAAGTGATCAACAGAGATGAGCAAATAGTTCTCAAATAAGGTGAAATTAAGTAATGTAAAAACAATTGATATCAACAAAATTTCTGGTTTTTAAAAAATCTTCCACACATGTCTACTGCTGGGGACCCTGTTAGAGTTCTCATTATGAGATAGGTTCAACCATGGATTCTCCAAAATCTATTCCAAAAAAAAAAAAAAAGGCTCTGAAGGGTCCTACCAAGATGGAACAGCTTTGAATATGGATGATGATATGTCTATCATTCTATAGAAAGTAATTTCCTTGAGAGCAAGGACTGTCATTTTTGTCTTTGCATCCCCAACACCTCACCCAGTCACTGGCCCCAACTATGTTGCTATAAAGATGCCACACTTTCTGCTCCAGAGCTTGGAAATCACTCTTTGAATCTGGCTTTAAGACCCATTGGGAAGAGGAAGTGGAAGGTTAAGAATTAAACTGTTCATTTTGTGATACATGGGAGAAAAGACAAGCTCCGGTCACAAATGCTAACTCCCTCTCCTACCAATCTTTGGTGGGAGGCAGGGGCAAGTCAGAGCAACTCAGAATTGCCAGGGAGCTCACTCCTGGCCCCAGCCTGCTTCCAGTTTCTTTAGGGGAGGAAGGGTCAGGTAGAAGGACAAAGATCTAATCTCAGGCTGAAGTCAAAGTGGTCAATCCTTGTTTAAGCTGTTTAGCTTAATCTTATGCTGATCATGATCAGCTTACCCCCTCCAAGCCCCAACTCTTACATCGTCAAATATGTCCCATGTTCAGTTATGAATAAAAGAAATCCAGCAGTTGCAACGTCCCTGTCTGGTATGATCGACGTTACTTAAAGTAGAGATTCCTTCCAGAGAGATCAGCTATACATCCTTGCTTCTCTTTAGACTGAGGGGTAGGGGGGAGGAATGGACACTGACCCTATTGGAAGTCACAATCGTAAAATATAGCAACTTAACATACATCAGGATGCCCCATAGCATGAAAGCACATTAAGATTTGTGGGACACAGGGCAACTAGATGGCACAGGTGAATAGAGCATTGACCCTGGAGTCAGGAGAACCTGAGTTCAAATCTGACCTCAGATACTTAACACTTTTTAGCTGTGTGACTTTGGGCAAGTCACTTAACCCCAATTGCCCTGCCTTCCCCCTTCCAAAAAGCAAAAAAAACCCCAAAGATTTGTGGTTCACTCCATATGTGTATATATACATACAGGCTCATATATTTATATATGTGCATATATATTTATGCATACGTATGTTGTGTGTACCTATATTTATGTCTGTATAGATATATGTAGGGCAGCAAGGTCGCATAGTGAATAGGATTGCAGGCCTGAAACAGGAAGACTCATCTTCCTGAGTTCAAATCCAGCCTCAGACACTTACTAGCTGTGTGACCCTGGGCAAGTCACTTAACCCTGTTTGTCTCACTTTCTTCATCTATTAAATGACCTGGAGAAGGAAATGGCAAACCCATTCCAGTACTTTTGCAGGAAAACCCCAAACTGGGTCATAAAGAGTTGGACACAACTACAACAAAATAGATATATGTATATATTATATAACACTGTGTATACTTTTATATCACACCCACCTAAAAAGCCTATATACATATTGTGTGTGTGCGCGTGTGCTTTTGAGACAAACACAAGCTAAAGACAGCACCAGCCTCCTGTCAAGCAACTGTACTCCACAGAACACAATAAATGTTAGTTAGGGCATCACATGCTTTCCTACATACAGTCACTCCATATGACTTTATTTTCTTGTGTTAAAAAATCTGTGGTTTCATACACTTCAGGAAGATGCCACCATGTGCATTCTAGCCCCAAACAGGTGTAGCTGCCCCTTGTACCCTCTTCTGACTCATAAGCATCACCCAATACTGGCAGATACCCTCAGACCCCCTAAGGGGGTAGCCCTAGATTCCTTTAGTAGAGGCATTTCTTAACCCTACCTTCCCATATAAAGATCATGGAGAATAGAGTGGGGGGATTACTGGGACTTCTAAAAAGATGGCAGTATGAAGTCCCATCTTCCTGTCCACTCCTCTTCCCTGTGCTTGGACACTACCACCAAGTTTAGCATTCAGTCCTGGCAAGACCACACCTTGGGATAATATGTTCAGGACTGGGAATCACAACTTTAGGGAGGAAATTGAGGAGCTAGAAGACTGTGCAGAGAAAAGTAGTCAGGATGGTGAAGAATCCAAGGTTCACTTGTAGAAGGATCTGTTGCAGGAAATCAGGATGGTTCGTCTAAGAAAGAGAAAACCTAACGGAAGAATACTTGTCTTCAAGTATTGTCATGGGAAGGAAAGCTAGTGAGATGAGATCTGCTCTGTTTGACCCCAGAAAGCAGACGTAGGAGTCAGTTATAACTAAGCAGGTGCCCCTGGGGCTTTGTCCCTGTGGCTCTGAAATGGAGATGGCACAGAATAGAATTATTATAGTAACTAATAACCCCTCTCACTCATCTGAACTGGTCTTCATTACATCTATTACTTTTTGCACTGTGAATTACAAAGTTTATTTGAAAGTACTTTCTTTCTGTCTGTCTTTGATAGAATTCTGTAACCAGGCATCAAAATCCCGGCTTTGCCAGGAAAAGGGGCTTGAAAGTAGAGAAAAGATTCAAATTCAGGAATTTCATAAATTGGTTAATCCCAAAACAGAATAAGGTACTTTGGATTCCTTCTTCTTGGAGATCCTCATGCAGAGGTCAGAGAATCACTTCTCATAGTTCAGTTGCTTTCTCAGTTATGTCCAACTCTTTGTTGGAATTTTGGAAATTTGGAATTTTTTTGGCAGAAACACTGGAGTGATTTGCCATTTCCTTCTCCAGTTCATTTTACAGATGAGGAAACTGAGGAAAACAGGGTTTAGTGACTTGACCAGGGTCTCACAGCAAGTAAGCAGGACTGATGCTCAAGGCACTAAGGCACCACCTAGCTGCCTCATAGATGGCACAGAGTAAGTTTTGAACTAGAGGGTGTCTCGGGTCCCTTTCACCTCTGAGTTTATGTGATTCTATAAAATTACTTCCATCAACAAAAGCAAGTCAGGTCATTTTTTCAGATGACTGCAACTCCTAGGACTGAGGGACCGCAGGCTGGTCAATTTCACTTTGGAGTCAGATCTCCCCTCCTGGCCAGAACTTTCCTAAGGCACCTTTTAATTCAATTCTAAGTACCTCCTGAAACCTTATAATCACATATTAGTAGTCCTTCATCCCTCTCCAGTCACGGAACCCTGAGGGAACTTCAAAAATCCTTTTTGATGGGCTTAGACAAGGAACAATTCCCCCAGACCAAATTGTTCTCTGCAGACTGAAGCAAAGTCATTTAAACTCACAAGTGGGAATGTAGAGGGAGCCCAGGTAAAGAACTCTAATCTTTTGCTTGTCGTGTTCTCAATTTTAAAAGTCATCCAGCTTAATGTCAGCGGAATGGCAATGGACATTTGGAAGAAGATTGGGTTTCTAGAATTGTGGAGAACTAGATAAAGACAATATTCAGGGACCTCCACAGTCTCAGCAAGGGACAAAGGGAAATCACAGGACAGAATTCGCCTTAGATGAATGGAGATTAGGCTCACCTGTTTCCCCAAAGGGCAGAGAAATGCCAGAATTACCATCTCAAAGAGCTTCTGGTTTTCTGCCCTCATCTTTTCTCTGTCCAAGATTCTCTAGACTTGCCCTCTCCTCCTGCCAGACATGCTGCTCTGTTCTGTCTGTTCTGTCTTACCTCTTTTCTGGAACTCCCCTTCTGGAAACTTCTACCCACATTAGAAACTCCTACTTTCCTAGATGATTTGGGGTCTTTCTGCCTGTAAACTCAATGGCAGGAAACCAAGTAGACCCATGTAAGTGGGACCCTTTCTCTTTCTCTAAAAACAGCAGTTGGTTCCTAGGGTCACTCTTACATAGTGGAAAAGCAGTAATTTATTTTAAAGCCAGAGGACCTAAATTCAAATCCCTGATCTTTTACTGTGTGACCTTAGGCAAGCAACAACTTCTCTGGGTCTCAGTTCCTCTTCTCTAAAAGGAGGCTGTTGAATGAGATTTCCTCTATCTCTCCCAACTCTGTATCCTTGACTAAGCAATCCTGACTTCAGAACTGTCTTGACCCCCAAGCTGAGAAATCTTCCCAAACTCCAGAGATGCTGGAGCTGACCTGAAGTATGCGTCCATGAGTTCCAGTGACAGCTGAATATAAGTGTGATCACTTACTAAGTCCTAGGAACAGCCTTTCAACTGACCAGTTCTAGCCCATAATGGATAACCTCTTCGCTTGGTAAGATTGCCTGAAGATATCCCCAGATGGTTGCTTTTCTTCTCTATCTCTTCTGAGTCTCTCTTTGGAGGTCTAAAAGCCAGCCCCAGTGTGAGGAAGCAGGTGGGCTGCTGGAGTTTGGAGGCTTCTATCCTGGCCCCAGTATAAATGGGGGAGGGAGAAAGTGAGCTGGATCAGTGAAGTTCCCTACATTGTCCCTCTTCCTTCTTCCTTTAGGGTCTCCAATTAAGCCATCATGGCTTTCCCCTAGGGCCATCCCACAAGCATTCCAAATCATAAGGCCCCAACTGGTTTACTTGGTCTTTCAGTGAAGTCACTTTAGAATCAACACTGGCTTGGAGCAGCCAGATGTGCTGCTTCTAGCTGGGATGAAGCCCATTCCAGATGTATTTTCTATAACAGGGAGAGCTTGGGCTCTTCTGGGGTGAGCCTGGGTCTAGTGTTTTGTTTCTTAAATATGACTATTTTAAGATTCCCCACTGCTGGGACCTGGAGGGAAGGGCCCTTAGGAATTGGAACCTCTCATTATCTCCTGCCTCTTTGGCAATTTGTATGACTGCTTCTTGTCTCTTTGTAGCCTCAGTGATCTAATTGGGGAAGCATTCTCTCCCTACGGGCAAAGCTGGCCTCTTCACAAAATAGGCCGCACCTGTTCCCATGAGGTTGAGAAAGCCGAGTTCCTGGGATCACTCTAACATCCTCCCTCTCCTTTGGTCAGCTCTGCTCTCTCAAGAAAATAACAGGTAATATAAGTTGTTCCCCAGGCCACTAGGTGAATATTTTCTTGACTTCTGAGGGAATCTTGCCCTGATTAGAGATTGCTCTGTTCAATGCAGTTTCAATCCATCAAAAATTTTATTAAACCCCTGTCACCTATACTATGTATTTGGGATACAAAGACAAAATCCTAATGCTACAGATGCTTATTTTGGTGTACAGTTATTATTTGGTGTTCAGTTATTTCAGTCATGTCTGACTCTCTGACCACATTTGAAGTTTTCTTGGCAGAGATACTGGAGTAATTTCCTTCTCCAGCTCATTTTACAGGTGAAGAAATCAAGGCAAACAGGGTGAAATGACATGCCCAGGGTCATGTAGCTATTAAGTATCTGAGACCAAATTTGAACTCAGGAAGATGAGTCTCCCTAACTCCAGGCCAGGTGCTCTACTCACTCAACTACCCAGATGATTTTGGCATATATAGACAAAATCCTAATCTTATGGAGGCTTGTTAGCAGGTAAAGTAAACTTCCCTTAGCTAAGGTGATATAGTCAGTTAAATATCACAGGCGGGTTTCGAACCAGGTCCTCCATCTTCAGGGCCAATGTTCTTTCCACTCCACCACACCAACTGCCACTGGCATGTGAGCTCCTTGAGCATGGGGATTTATTTTTGTATTTGCATTCCCAGAGCTTAACACAGTGTTTGGCACAGAGTTAAGTGTTTGATAAAGGTTTTTGATTCACTCATTCATCATGTGGGGAAATGGCGGGACTGAGCTTTAGCCTGAGCTTCGTGGGAGGATTTGATTAGCAAATTGCAAGTATCTGAGCTTTGGAACATTTATTTCAGCAGAGAATAAAGCCGTGTCTATCCCCTCCATGTCTGCCCAGCCCCCAGCAGCATGGTGCTCCCCAGAGCCCTGGGTATTGAAGGCACTGTGACAAAGATAGACCCCCTAGTCTATCAGTCTATTAACTGCCTCCTTAGAAAAACAAAATTGTAGATGGTGGTGTGCTACAATGGGAAGAGTGGAGGCAGAAACCTTGGCTAGGTCCCAAGCCTGGGCTTACCACTTATGATCTATGTGGATTCACATTATTCACTTCTGGGTTCACAGTTTCTTCAGCTACAAAATGGGGGAGGGACCTAGATTAAATGACCTCTAACATCCCTCCCAGCTTGCCCTTTCTTCTAAACCTATGTTCAAGGTCCTTGGAATTGCAATCCACCCGTGCATGGGCTTGAAGATAATAGGTGTAATGTGCTTTGTAAATATGAAGGCATTTTATGTGCTAGCTATAATCAATGCTGGAGTTTCTGAAGTTAAACCTTGGCCACTAAGTTCTTGTATCTTTAACTTGATGATAACAGAGATTTAATTTTATTGGAAATGGAGGTCTTCAAGAGGAAAGCAACTAGGAGGATGAGGGACCTCTAGATCCCACTATGACTAGCCTGGAGGAGAGTAGACTTGGGGTGGGGGCATCAAGTATTCAAAGGGTCACCATGGTACAAGTATTGAATTTGATCTGTTTGGCCCTAGAGGGTAGACTAGTAACTGTGGGTAAACATTGAGAAGAGACAAATATAGGATAGACATAAGGGGGAAAAAACATCTCCATGATCGCCAGAACTATTAATGATAGAATGAGTTGCCTCAGGAGATAGTGAGCTCCCTTTTGCTGAAGGTATTCAAGCAAAGACTAGATGGCCACCTGCCTGGTTTGCTATAGAGGGTTCTTTTTCCAGTATGAGCTGTGCTCACTAGTCGTTGAGATCCCATCCAACTCCCAATATACCGCATTTACTGAATTGGTGATGACATCCAAAGGCCCAGAAGGGGCTGGCCCTGGTACTGATTGTTTTATTTTTCTCCATGGTAGCAGAAGTGGTGGGTGGTTAATCTTTTGATTTGATGAGTCTCAGGTCATTTTTAGCACCTTCTTCTCCTCCTCCCTCCCACCACCACCCTGAGTCACTGCTCAGCTCCAATCTCCGTTTCCTGACAGGAGGTGGGACACCACCTCACCCCAACCCCCAAACATGGGGCCAAGGGAGAACAATGCCTTGCTCTATCATATCCTAGGAATTACAGTAGGCTCAAGAAACAGCTTCCCGTAATAGAAAATGGCCAATTAATAATGGATATCCCCAGATAGCCTCTCTTCATCTCTAATTCATAACGGACCAGGCTCTTAATCAAACCAGGCTAAGATGGGGGGAAGGGATGGAGGTGTTGGGTGGCTTTGGGAACAGATCTTCCTTCCTAAAAGGTGCCTCTTAGAAATACTCTACATCTTCTGGGATTGTAGCTGTTTCAGAGTTTTGTTCGAGTTAGGGTTAGAAGCTTACTAATACAGCCTTGGGGCCACCTTCCCAGAGTCAGAGAAGATGCTGAGGCTTCCTCATTACCCCACAAAGGTCAGGGAGCAGGACACACAAGAAACAGAGCCTATTCAGGCTACTGTGGGATTGGAGGACCAAGCTTTGAGGACCTTCCCTGCTCTCTGTTAAACTAGGTAAGGTTCTCATTCATGGGATCCTGATATTACTATAGAATTGTTTGGCTAGATAGATGATACTGTGGCTAGAGAACTGAAATTTGAGTCAAGAAAACCTGAGTTTGAATTCAAACTCAGACACTTACTAGCTTTGTGTCTCTGTGTAAATTATGTAACCTTCCTCAGCCTTAGATTACTCTTCTGTGAAAGTGGGATAATAATAGCACTTATCTTGAACAGTTTTAGTGAGGGTTAAATGAAACAATATTTGTGAACCATTTTTCAAACCTTAAAGTTATGCGAAATTTTAGCTATTATTATGGATATGTAGATTTCAGGCTTATTTTACTTTGAATATAGGTTCAAAATGTAGGGCTTGAAGGAAACTCAGAGGCCATGGAGTCCAAATCCCTCATTTTACAAATATGAAAACTGCAACCTAGAGAATTAAGGAGGCAGCTAGGTGGTTCAGTAGATGGAATGCTAGGCCCGGAGTCAGGAAGACCTGAATTCAAATCCAGCCTCACACATTTACTAGCTGTGTGATACTGGGTAAGTGATTTAACCTTCTTCACCTCGGTTTTCCCATCTGTAAAATGAGCTGGAGAAGGAAATGGCAAACCAATCTGGTATCTCTACCAAGAAAAACCCCAAATGGGGTCATGAAGAGTCTAACATGACTGAAATGACTAAACAACAACAAAGGAGAGGTTAAATGAGTTTACCATGGTGTAAGGATATGAACCCAGGTATACCTTATTCAAAGCCCAATGTCCATCCAGCTCATAGAATCATAGGGTCATTAAGTAAGAGTTGGAAGGGACCTCTAAGGCTATCTAGTCCAAACCTTTTCATTTCATGGATTAGGAAACTAATCCTAAAAGGGATTGAAATGAAGGTCTTTAGATTCCAAATCCATTGTCCCCACAATACAACGTTTCATTCATATAGTCACAGAATCTCCAAGTTGGAAGGGTCCTCAGGGGTAACCTAGTGTAACCCATTGCCTGAGAAAGAATTCCTTTAATAACATTGTCAGCCAATGGAGTTCCAGTGATAGCTCATTCTATTTTTGGATGGCTATAAATGAAAAGATGTTTTTTTAACACTGAGTCTAAATCTTCCTCTTAACAGCTCCCTTCCCCTCCCCATAGGGTTTAGTTTTGCCATCTAAAATCAAGAAGAACAAATCTAATTTATCTTCCATACAAGATCCTTTCTAGTAGTTGAAAACAATTTTAATATTCCCAATGTCTTATCTTCTCCAGGATAAATATTTCTAATTCTAATTTCTAATTCTCTAACTCAGACTAATAGGATGTGTTAATATTCTTCCTAAAATTTGGTCTGACAAATGAAACTCAATACTCCAAGTGTGTTCTGATCAGGGTAGGATGTTTTACAACTGAGATTTCAACAAAAGGGTAAATTGAGGTAGATCTTTGAGCAAGAGAACATTTTTCCTACCTGGATCAATTTTAATCTTCTCAAATAGGAGAGGGACAGTTATGCTAACATTCACCCTCACCAGGGCTCTGAAAGCAGCCATCTGGTCAGCAACTAAAGACAGAACCAAGAGCCTGATGGTCCTACATATTCTATTCAAAAGAAACTCTTTTGTATTCATTTCCCAATATATCCTTCCTCATATAGAGGAGTCCAAGTTCTGTTTTCATCTTCTACTACCTACCTTTATTTCTAGCTCCTAAGTAAGATTTTCTAAAATATGAGTTAGTCCAGAAGCACACCATAAGGAGACATGGGTCTCTTTGATAGCACCCCATTGTCTCCTTGGAATAATTTATGTTACGGCTTTAGAAGTATATTCTTGTGATCTTCTCGTGCCTATTGGGCCAACTTCCATTACAGAATGTTAGGCCATTATGTCCCACTTTGATTTTCTCTAACTCCTTTCTAATCCATTCAAAAGGAAAAGAATACACAAAAAACGCTATGGAATAGCATTGTAGATTAATGATATGATTTCATGGGAGGAAATCCATAAATCGATGGTGGAGAGAGATTGACTGGAGTGAATTTGGATTATAATGAACAGAGGGGGAAACTGAAGCAATCTTGTCATGGGAGTATTCTACAGAACACCTGGGAAGAAGGAAGAATTAGATAGAGAATTTAGGAAATATCACAAACCTACCACAGGGGGATGATATCATTGAGATGGAGAATGCCAACTAACTAGAGTTCTCACTGGCAATAAGTCTATCAAGTCAACAAGCATCTATCACATGCCTAATGTGTGCCAAACATTGTGCTAAGGGTTAGTGATGCAAAAAAAGGCAAAAACACAAGTTTTTTCAAGGAGCTCATATTCTAATGGAGAGTCATTATGCAAATAACTAGGAATATACAAGATATACACAGTGTAAATGAAATGCCATCTCAGGGGGGACAGCATTAGCAGTTGGGGCATAAGGGAGGGATGTTTCCTGAAGATGGTAGAATTTAATCTGAATCTTCAGAGAAACCAGGGATTCTAAGAGGCAGGGTATCCCTGGCATGAGGCACAGTCAATATAAAGGCACAGAGATAGGAGATAGAGCATAACATTCAAGAAACAGCAAAAAGGCCAGTATTAAGAGGAATGTAGAGTACATGGAAAAAAGTAAAGTGTAAGAGAGGGAGTTAGGTGGCACCATAGTGCACAGACTACCAGGTCTGGAGTCAAGAAGACTCATCTTCCTGAGTTCAAATCTGACCTTAGACACTTATCAGCTGTGTGATCCTGGGAAAGTCACTTAACTCTGTCTCCCTTTCCTCATTAGCAAAATGAGCTGGAGGATTAAATGGCAAACCAGTTCAGTATCTTTGCCAAGAAAATCCCAAATGGGGTGACAGAGAGTTGGACATGTCTGAAAAAGATTTAACAATAATAAGTATATGAGACTGAAAGATGAGAAGGAACTAGTTTGGGAAGGGTTTTACATGTAAAACTGAGAAATTAGTATTTGAGCCTGAAGCTAATAGGGAGTCACTGGAGTTTATTGAGTGGGGCAGTGACGTTGTCAGACCTGTGCTGAGTGGAGGACAGATTGGAGCAGAGGGAACCTCAACAGAGGGAAATCAGTTAAAATATAAGAGCAGAACAGTCAATAAATTCTTGACTTGATTTAATAATAACTTGATTCTTCATAAGATGCCATTCTTGATCTGATTCTAACCAATAAGCAGAAATTGACTGCTGATCTGGAGATAAAAGGAATCTTGAGGGTGAGTCACTGTTCCATCTTAAAATTCCTGAGAAAAGCTGAACATAGATTGCCTTGGACCATAGTTGTGTGTCAAGTGAATTTAAAAGGGTTTAAGAGAAAGCTAGACCTAATATCCTATAGCATGAACCAAGAGGGATGGCAAACTCCCAAGAATACAGTTCTAAGGACACAAATGGAAATTATTTCAAGGAGGGAAAAATGAGAAGCTATCTAAAGAGAATGATATTTCTTTTTATTTAATTATATTTATTTGTTGTTATGTTTTAACCAATGTTTATGGAGATCTCATTAACCAATTTGATTTTAAAAAAAAATACAGGTTATTGGAGGTGGCTAAGTGGTGCAGTGAGTAGAGCACCATCCCTGGAGTCAGGAGGACCCGAGTTCAAATAGAGCCTCAGACGCTTAACACAAAAATTAGCTGTGTGACCTTGGGCAAGTCACTTAACCCCAATTGCCCTCCAAAAAGCAAAAAATAAATAAATAAAATATAGGTTATGATAACCAAACTTGGCCATAAAGATGAGATGAGAAAATTAATTTCCCTCTCTTCTTTGGAAGGTGAGGGACTATGGGTGTAAAACATTATATAAATTGTTAGACTTATAGGATATTTGGAATTTTGTTAGCACTAATGAATTGTATTACTTTTGCTATTTCTTTTTTTTATTTATTGCCATTGGCTTTTATTATAATCATTCATAACTCATTTAATATGCATTTGGAAATGAAGAGGGGTAGGTTCTGGACCTATGATTTCATTGATAGAGAGAACTCCCTGGAAGCTGCTTTTATCAATAAAGCCAGCATTTTTCTGTAACAAAGTGGGCTAATAATAATGAGTACTTAAGTGACTTGTCCAGGGTGACATAATCTTTCATGTCAGTGACAGATCTCAAACCTAGGTCTCCTGGGCTTTGATACTGGCTCCCTGCCTATAGTACCATGCTGCCTTCCTTTGGGGATGAAGGTGATATAAAAATAAAATAGAGCAAGGTATTTTTTAAGAACACATAGAAGACAAAAGCAATAGGAGGTAACTGAAAATGAATACAAAATAGTAGCAAAGTCCTTAAAGAATAGTGTCAGGAACACTAAAGCTTAGAATGAGCTAAGGGTGGTGAGGCATGCTAATAAAAAACAAGATTTCTTTTTTTTCTTTATTTTAGTCCTGTTGGAGAATGAGGTTGGTCTTCCCTCCCTCAAGGACTTTAACAAGTTCTAGGGAACCATGTGTTAGGGTTACTTAACAGGAGACTCTTCATGAACTATGATTTGGACTAGGTTGGCCTTCCGGTCCCTTTCATTTGATTGCAAGCTCCTTGCAGACAGGGACTGTCTTTTGTCTCTTTTTGTATCCCCAATGTTTAGCATAATGCCTGATACATAGTAGGTATTTAATAAATGCTGATTGATTGTTTCCAACTCTGAGATACCGTGATTCAAGGAAGGATTGCTCTAAAGACAGTACAGTACAATGGAAAGATCACTGACTGGAGTTGGAGAACATGAGATTGAATCCCAAATTCTGCAATCTCAGATAAGTCACTTAATTTCTTTGGGCTCCAGTTTCTTCAGCTATAAAATCGGGGGAAGAAGTTGGATTAGATGGTCTCTGGGCTCTCCTTGAGCACTACTCTATGATCCTGGGGCCACTGTTTGGGGCAGTAGAACAATGATTGCTGGTTACAATGACAATGCAAAACCATTCAAAGAGGAAGAGAGGAAAAGAAAGAAAGAAACATGTATTAATCACTCACTATGTGCTAGGAACTATGCTAAGCACTATAAATACAATCTCATTTGATTCGCACAACAACCCTAGGACACAGACGTTATTATTAGATGAGGCACACAGAAGTTAAGTGACTTGAGCAGGGTTACCCAGCTAAGAAATATATAAGGCTACATTTGAACTGAGGTCTTTGGACTCCAGATCTAGCATTGTATCCTCTGTCACTTTGATGCCATAAGAAGGATATCAAATTGGATTGATGTCCTTAGTGGACTTCCCTAGGAACCAGATTTCATTTTTCTTTTCCAAGATAAAAATAATCTCTAGATGGAGAAGGAAAGAGCAAAATATGCTGGATAAGGGGATGAAACCCAAGATACTTGAGCACATGGAAAGAGTTTGTCCTCACTGAGTGGGTTACCATGCCTGGACAAATAATAACCTAGAGCAGTGATTTCAAACTCAAATACAATTTGAACACTAAACGGGGTCAGCGAGGTGGCGCAGTGAGTAGAGCGTCGGCCCTGAAGTCAGAAGGACCTGAGTTCGGAGGGGGCGGAGCCAAGATGGCGGTGTAGAAACAGCTTGTCCAAGCTTCTCTGCCCCCAGATTCTCCACAAACTATGTGAAAAAGGACTCTGAACAACTTCTGGAGCCCCAGCACCCACAGAACGACACAGAGAAGCTAACCTCCCGCTGAGGACAGCCCAGCACCCTGCAGGAAGGACCAGCGCAGCGGTCTGGGAGCCCGCAGCGCGCAGAGCTCAGAGCGCAGGAGCCAAGCCCAGGTCCACTTGAGCCGAGGTTTTAGCCCCAGGGCAGCAGGGCAAGCAGCCGGCTGGAGGAACCCCAGAACACCAGGAACTGTGGAGACTCCAGAATTATCAACATAGACTTGCCTAGGACAAAGTAAGAGGTTAGTGTCCTATGGACTTTGGGACCTGTATTTGGGGAATGCGTCAGCTCCCTCCCCTGGGGGCTAGAAGCCACTGAGGAGACAGGCCACTGTGTAGTTTTCAGAGGCATTTCCGGCTCCCAGCCTACAAATCGTGGGGAGATCCAGCGATCAGTCTTGGGGGGTAATCGCTCTTCCTTTAACCTCCCTGGATCTGGATTGTGATCTAGGGTCGAAGTTGTGGGTGGGTTTACAGCTTGCCAGAAACGGAAGTTGCCCCCCACACGTTCGGGACGAAAATTCCTCTATCTGGCCTTAAAGCCATAGTGTGGCAACAAGCCCAAAAAGTCAAGCAATTAAGTGGCAACATGCCAAGGCAAAGGAAACAGAAAAATGCAACCCTAGACTCCTATTTTGGGGGCATAGAGCGGGAAATGGACTGTGAGGTCAGAAGTCCTGCTCCAAAAGCCCCAGGGGAAAACATGAGCGGGTTGCAGGCCATAGAGGACCTTAAGAAGGACTTTAAAAATCAAATAAGAGGAGTGGAGGAAAAATTGGAAAGAGAAATGAGAAGGATGCAGGAAAAGTATGAAATGAGGGTCAACAGCCTGACTGAGGAAGACAACACTTTAAAAAATAGACTAACTCAAATGGCAAAGGAGGCCCAAAAGGGCAATGAGGAGAAGAATGCCTTAAAAAGTCGAATTTGCCAGATGGAAAAAGAATCTCAAAAGTTCACTGAGGAGATTCATTCCTTCAGAGTTAGACTGGAGCAAATGGAAGCTAGTGACTTTGAGAAATCAAGATGCTGTTAAGCAGATCCAAACAAATGAAAGATTAGAAGGCAATGTGAAATATCTCATGGGAAAAGCCACTGACCTGGAGAATAGATCCAGGAGAGACAATTTAAAAATTATTGGACTACCTGAAAGCCATGATCAAGGAAAGAACCTAGAAATCACCCTTCAAGAAATTCTCAAGGAAAACTGCCCTGATGTTTTAGATCCAGAGGGAGAAATAGAGGTTGAAAGAATCCACAGATCACCTCCTGAAAAAGATCCCAAAAAGAAAACTCCCAGAAATATTATAGCCACGTTCCAGAATCCCCAGATCAAGGAGAAAATACTACAAGCGGCCAGGAAGAAACAATTTCAATATTGTGGAAACACAATCAGAATAGCCCAGGACCTGGCAGCTTCTACACTGAGGGATCTAAGGGCATGGAATATATTCCAGAGGGCAAAAGAACTGGGAATGAACCCAAGGGTCACCTACCCAGCAAAACTGAGTATTTTGTTTCAGGGGAAAATATGGTCATTCAGTGGAATAGAGGACTTTCAAGCATTCTTGAGGAAAAACCAGAGTTGAATAGAAAATTTGACATCCAGACGCAAGAAGTAAGAGATGCCTGAGAAGGTAATCAGGGAAAAGAAATCAAAAGGAACTTATCAAAGTTGAACTATTTACATTCCTATATGGAAAAGCAATATCTGTGACTGATGATCTTTCTCACTATGAAAATAATGGAAGAAGGGGGTGTGGTCATATGAATACATATGTGAATGTGTGTGTATATGGTTACAGTTATATATATGGATAGAGGGCATAGGTTGAATTTGTTGGGAAGGGAGAATACTCAAGGGATGAAATTATGAGGTGAGAGAGGAAAGTGGAAAGAGGAGATGGGGAGAGACATGGTAGGGTAAACTATCTCATGTAGGGGAAGTGGTTGCAAAGGAGGGGGAGAATAAGGAAGGCTAAAAAGGCAAAACCACATTCACATTGAATTTGGTTCAGGAGAAAATGACATACATACTAAATGGGATATCTCAACCTGCAGCAGGATAGGGGGAAGGGGGATGAGAGGAGGGATGATGGATGGGAGGGCATCCTTGGGGTGAGGGGAGGTTGGAAGTACCCACTATAGAAGAGGGACAGGATCATGTAGGGAATGGACCAGGTGGGGGGTGGGATGAGTGGGAGGGAATTATAAGCAGCCTTGTACAATATATCTACTATGATAATGTTTTGCATAGCTAGACATGTACAACATATGCTGAATTACTTATATCCCAAGAAGGAATGGGTGACAAGGGAGGAAGGAAATGGATCTGAAATTCGAGGTCGTAACATTAAATGTTTCAAATATATATAAATACTATTATTAATACTCTTTTGCTTATAATTGGGAGATAAGATGTGCAGGCATTGGGACACAAAGATTCATCTTCCTCTAATGGAAAAGTCGAAGGGGGTATGGGAGAAGGTATGGGAGAGAGCAGATTGGAGGAAGCGATATCTTGTGGGACTGCTATTCTGGGAGGTTGGGTAGGGGAATAATGGGGGAGAAATGATTGTAACTCAAAATCTGGCGGAAATGAATGATGTAAAACAGAAGTTAATAAAGTATTTGTTTAAAAAAAAAAAAGAAGGACCTGAGTTCGGATCCGGCCTCAGACACTTAACCCACACACAAACAAAAACCTGTGACCTTGGGCAAGTTACTTAACCCCAATTGCCCTCCAAAAGGAAAAAAAAAGAACACTAAATGGAACATAAATATCCCTGTGGGCTGAATCTTGGTGAAGTTTTAAAATATAATTATCTACATTATATTGTATTTTTATTTTGTTCATTATTCCCTAATTACATTTTAATCTGGTTTGGTCCACACTCAAAAGTATTGTCGGTTGCATGTTTTATATCTCTGCCCTAAAGTATGGAAGATAGAAGAAGAGTTTGGGGGCATAAATAGCTCAAATGTTGCCCCAATTTTCAAAATATGAAAAAGAGTAACTTCTTCAAAGTATAAGACAATAAGTTTGATTCGATTACTGGCAAAATTCTGCTATTAAAAGGCTAGCATGTGAGAAATTGAAATAGTGACCCTAGGATCCCAAAGAAGCAGTCATGCCAGACTAGCCTCATTTCCTTTGTTGTTGAATAATAAATAATAGGGAATGCAGTAGGCATAAAATGTTTCTATTTTAGTAAAATACATTACAAAGTTTCTTATGCTTTCCCTGTGGATAAGATGGAGAGATGTAGTCTAGATTGGAACAGTTAGGTGAGCTCAGAACTAGTTGAGTGACCAGACCTACAGAATAGTCTCAAAGGGCAAATGTCAAACTGGAGAGAGATCTCTTCTCAAGTGCCCCACAGTGTTCAACATTTTACATATGACTTGTATGAAGATGTGGCATATTTGCCAGATTTTTAAATGGCACAAATTTATGGGAAGGAGTAAATAGCTAACATATTGGTCCCAAAAAGACGTCATAAGTTTAGAACAATAAGTTGAGTCTTCTAAGAAGGTCAGACTTAATGAGAAGTACAAAATTCTACCCTTGTGCTCAAATTATTTCTCAAGTATGGAGTCAGGGTGGGGGTATAAGAATTTCATTCCCAAAGGACAAGTACATGAAACATGTTATCTACCTCTAGAGAAAGAACTGATATTGTCTGAATACAAATTGAAGCATACTATTTTTGACTCTCTTTCTTTTTTTCTCTTTCTCTCTCATTCTCTCTCTCTTTCCTTCTTCCTTCCTTTCTTCCTTTTCATCTTTTCTTTCATTCTTTTTTATCTAAGTTGAGTCTTCTGATATAAAATTACTAATGCGGAAATGTTTTACATGATTGCATATGTATAACGTATCATATTGCTTGTCATCGTAGAGAGGGAAAGGCGGAGGGATAGAGTTTGGACTCAAAACTTTTTTTAAAAATGTTTTAAATTGTTTTAACATGTAATTGGGAGAAAAATTAAATATTGGAAAAATAATTCATGTTAAATAAAGATACAGGTTGAAAGCTCAAAGATCATTCATATAAGAGCATTGTGTGAAAACTGCAGAGATAGATTTTGAATTAATGTAAGAAAATTATCTTTAACAAATAAGCCATTCAAAAGTGGACAACATTGCCACTAGGAACAATAAATTGCCATAGGGTGTCAATTGTGTAGTGGTTAACTCACAAGACTCAGAATCAGGAAAGTCTCAGTTCAAATCCCACCTCAAATAATACCTAGCTATGTAACTCTGAGCAAGTCATATTCCTCTCAGTCACAGTTGCCTCATTAGTAAAATAGAGTGTCCTTATCTATAAAGTGCTCTTATAAGGTCCCTTCCAGGTCCAAATCTCTGCTCCCATCAATTCCTATGTACCCACCTTTAGTGGTTCCCCCCCCCCCACTAGAGGTTTTCAGAAGGATGCAAGATGGCCTCATTTCCAGGATAATGCAGAAGGAATTCTAGGTCAGGTAAAGATTAAATTGATAATCACCAAGGTCTCTTCAACACTGAAAGTCTGATTTCCATGACTGACTTGATTCTTCTCAAACACCAGTTGAGTTCTCAAACGTCCCAAATGTTGATTCATTCATTCTACAAGTATCTCATAGGTTCAATATCTTAGATTTGGAACTAGAAAAAGCTTTTAGAGATCATCTGATTCAGTTCCCTTATTTGACATATAAGGAAACTGAAATCCATCAGAGTTAATTACCTAGCCCAAAGTCATACAGCCAGAAATGAATCCAGACCCTGAATCCAAAGCTAGTCATATAGGTAGCTCCCAATCCTCGGTCCTGGGGTTTCCTCTCTTTTCTCTCCCATCTCAAATAGTGATCTCACCAGCTTTAATAGGTCTAATTATCAACTATGCAGATGACTCCCGGAGCTATACATCCAGGACCTGATTCTCTTGGATCATGAACTGCTTTCTGGACATGTCAAACTGGATGTGTCATGGACATCTCATAGACATTTCAAAATGTCCAAAAGAGAATTCATTATCTCCCCACTCCCAGTCTAGCGGAAATGTGCTTTTTTTTGTTTTTCTGTATGACTCTTTGATTATTAAATGGTTGATTTTGTAACATCTCCCAACACTTATTTTATTATTTAGGGTATAACTTGTTACTTTGGTTTATTATATAAATTTATTTATATTTATGATATAGTTTTAATTTGCCATTGAAACTTACTAGCTGTTTGTTAAAAATCGCATGCTCTGGCTTTCCCTGACAGTGTACCTTGATAGCCTACCATTCTGGGCATAGAGCCAGGATTGTCAGTGTGACCACAAACCTGGGACATGGTACAGTCCTTCAGTCCCCTGACTTTGGAGATAAGATTTATAATGGCACAGATGTTCAAGGGGGAAATGCCCCAAATCCACTTTGAGGTCAAGAAAAAATGGTTCCTTCCTTATATCAAAGTGAGTAATGACGCCCCATTCCCATCCAGATGGCCAAAGTGGAAAATACACCCCCCAAATACTATATAAACCACACTGAAAACTCCAGCCAGTGGAGCAATCATTGACAGTCCCTAAAATCTTAATTGTCTCCTCTTCTTGGCTACTGACCAAAGATATCCCTCCCAATCTCTTGGGGATCACTTAAACCCTTGTGTGGGACTCCCCCAGGCTCTGTCTTTCTTCCTCTCCTTTATGCCCAATTAGATTTTACTGCTGCTGTGCCAACTGCCTCTAAGGCCATTGCTCCTACCCACAGATTGCCTATGCTGGTAAGTATCGATGCTCCATTAATAAATCTTCTTGCCATGACCCTTGGTGTCATCTCTTCTTGCACAAATCCAAACGAACCAGTTGGATGGGCAACAGGTCAAGCTTGGGCCACATGTACCTTATTTTAGTCCATGAGCTGCTGAGCTGCAACTAAGTGCCCTGATGGCTGTACTTCCATGACTGGAGAGCTAACTCCCATCAATCCAGGAGTAGGCAAGAGTCAGACCACTAAACCATGTGCTCCAGTGGTAGGGAGCTTTCCACCCTTTCCTTCTAACTCATGAACAACTTTTCTGAACAGTGATCACTTGACCAGGCAGCCACTATCCTGTTGAGCATGGAGCCATGATTCAAGGCATAAAAGCAAGGGGCTGGCTGAAGGACATTGAAGTTTAATGGGAGGGCCCCCTCATCCCATTAGATTCATAGAATGCTGATGAAAGCCAGGACTAGGACCCTTGGAAACCATGAGGATGGTGCCATGATTCAGAACTCCAAATCAAGGGGAAGGAACCTTAGCTCAAGAGTGCCAGCCACGGCTGTGGCGAGAGTCTCCAGGGCCAAGTCTGAAACACATGCCTCAGCAAATCTCTGAGGTCAAGGCAAATCCCTCCAGGTGGTATAGATGGCTATGCCTGTAGTATTGGCATTGCTAAGATACCCCAAAACCCTCCTATCTTCCCAATTTCTCCATTAACTGTCAGGATTACCTCTGAATCCCCCATACTCACAACATTGGTGGCAACTCATTCATTCTCACTCCACATAGCCAATTTGCTGCCCAAACATGTCATTTCTATCTTCACAACCTCTTCCTCACCCCTTCTCTGCTCTGACACTACCACCACCCTGTTGCCACCCTCATTCTCTCATCCCTGAACTACTGCAATAGACGGCCAGCTGCTCTCCTTGTCTCTCCCCACTCTAGCACATCCTCCACTAAGCTACCAAAGGGATGCTTTTTAAGTCACAGCTCTGACAGTATCACTTCCCTATTCACTAAACTCTAGACCCTCCTTATTATAGCCAGGATCAAATATAAACTATATTTGGTATTTAAAACCTTTCATAACCTGTACCCTTCCTACCTTTCCAGTACATTCCTCTCCAAGCACTCTGTAGTTCAGCTGCACTTGCCTCTTCATTGTTTTTCATGCATGATAAAGATCTGCCATATTTGGTCTTTTCAATAGCTATCTCCCAGAGTTAGAATGCTCTCCCTGCTCACCTCGGCCTTAGAGGATCTTTGACTTCCTTCGTGACTCAGCTCTAATCCTTTTTTCTATAAAAATCTCCTTCTGATTCCTCTGCCTCCCCTGTCCCCAGCTGTTAGTGGCCACCTCTCTGAGAACATCATCCATTTAACCTGTATTTACCTAGTTATGTACATGTGGTCCTCTCCATTAGACTATGAGTTCCTTGAGAGCAGGGACTACTTTAACCCTTCTGGCCCTACTTGATCATTGTTTGGGCCCTGATTGGCTCAGAATGAATGTAAATAGCAATTGTTTCTGTTTTGGCCAGAAAACCTGAGCCTCTTCTCTTCCCAGATCAGTTTTTTTGGAAGAGGTAAAGAGGCCATTCCCTCCCTCATTTCTTATTATGCCTTCATCACTGAACAGCCTTTGCTTCAATCAAATTGAAACTTGTTGAAGACCTTAGCTTGAAAAGGCCAAGGTCCCTCAATTCATCTGTCCAGTTGTCCTGGCCTATATTTTGCCTCTGCCCCCAGATGGCTCCAGAGGAAAGAGTGAGGCTGGTGACTTTACACAGTCCTGCCTCACTTAAATTCAATTCACTTGCATGTCACAGAATCACCCTTTTGATGTCATAGTCCTCTTCAAGAATGAAGGACAAACAGCACCAGTGTCTAGCACATAACAAACAATAAAAGTTTGTTGATTGATCATCAGACTCATTTTTCCAGTATACCCTGAGGCCATGCCTCTGTACACTAAGAGTATGTCTTTGTTCTTACCAGGTGTAGTACAAAGATGGTAGTGACAGGAGTGGTAGAAGACCCTACTTTGAAAATCTAGGTTAGAGCAAAAAATCACTTGATTCCCATATACCATGTGATGATAACTAAGGGAGCCCCCAACCTGCTGGAGGTCAAATGGACAATTACCTTGCTTATCTCCCCTGTTGCTTTTCTCAGAACGTGGGTCTTATAAAATGTTGGCTGTCCTATGCCCATCTCCTTTCAGCACACTCTGAGGCCAACAGTTGATCTCCAGAAGGCCCCTTTTGAACCTCATCACCTGCATAAATTAAGCCAGAGATAACCCTCACCTGAAATGTCCCATCTTGCTCACCAAGACCAACAAGTCCAGTCTCTCTCGCTAGACTGAGATTGCCTCTTCATCCAATATGGCAGCAGCAGCACAACTCAGAGCTTTGCAGTGTGGCTGTGGCTGCTCTTCTTTTAACTAATACAGGTTGATCAACAGTTGAAACACGTGCAATTTGGAGGCATGTTTATAGCCCTGGGGTCACCTTGAAAAAGATTTAGCAACCAGCTCACCACCAGCTGGTCCATTGTCCATCATCAAGTTGTAATTAGAAATTAAGTTGGATGACCCAAACCCAAGTTTATGGGAAGGGCCCTTCCTTGTTTTCTTCAATTCTAATAAAATTAAAGAGAGTGAGTGAGAGAGAATTGAACTCCCCTGGGAAAACATTGACCTAAAACTGTCGTCACTTATTCATCGGCAGTGTCCAAGTTTACTGCGGTTGTTTTCAATATTAATTCTAAGAGCCTGTGGTGCTGTGGTGAGGAATGTGGCGGGTATAGGGGATGTCTTCTGTGGGCCCCAACTGGCATAGAGCATATTCAGGAAAACAACAGCCCTGAGTAGAGGAACTGACGCTAGAGTTAAGTGTGAGATGATGAAAGTGTAGGAGGGTTTAAAATAATAAATGGTGAAAATAAGACTCATTAGGCCAACAGCAGAGAAGAAATAATTTTCAGGTTACCAGGGGAGCAGAGTTCTCCTTAATCATCTTACTTATAATATCAGTGAGGTTCTGCCAGTTTCAGAGGACTGGCGATGCCAATAGCACAAGGAGATGAAATGACTGAGGCAGGAGGAGAGAATGCTTTGCACTTGGCCTTTCCATCAGAGACCAAAGGATCCAGTTAACCCATAGATAACCTTAATGCATAGAGTGTTGGACCTAGAATTAGGAAGACTCATCTTCCTGAGTTCAGATACAGCCTCAGACATTTACTAGCTGTGTGACTCTGGTCAAGTCATTTAACCCTGTTGACTTCAGTTTCCTCATCTGTCAAATGAGCTGGAGAAGGAAATGGCAAACTCCTTTTTGCCAAGAAAACCCCAAATGGGGTCACAGAGACCCAAACATAACTCAAAAACAACCAAACAACGACCAGAATGACCCTATTTTTTCCTGACCATATAACAATAACTAGCATTTAGATAACATGTTAAAGTATCAATCAATCAATCAATCAAACATTTATCAAGGTCCTACTGTATGCCTGAAGTTGTGCTAAATGCTGGGGCTACAAATCAAAAATGAAAGCATGCCCATCCTTCAAGGAGCTTATATTCTAATGAGTGAGACCACAAACTACACAGAAATGAATACAAGATAATTTTGAGAGTGAGGGAACTAGCCCCTAGTGTATCAAAAGAGAAAAGACATGAGCATCTGAGGGAATCAAGAAGGGCTCTGCATAAAAGGCAGTGATTAATTTGGGATAATTTAATTAATTTAAGGAAATTATAAATTCCAAGAAGTGAAACTGAGGAGACAGTTCAGGTCCAACATGGAAAGCAGCGCAATGCAAAGTCACATTGATGGGACATAGAGTTACAAAGTATATTACTTGCACAGTCTCATTTAAACCTCATAACTCCATTGTAGAGGTACTACAGGGGTTATCCCCATTTTGCAGATTAGGAAGAAGAGGCAACAGGCAGTGTGCTTTGGTGTGTCTTCTTTCACAGGTACAGATCCCACTTCTATTGCTTGACACCTGAATGAGTTTAGGCAAATCACTAGATCTCCTTGGGCCTCAGTTTCCTCCTCCATACAATGTGGGAGTTGGACTTGTTGTTCAATTGTTCTTTAGTCATGTCTGACTCTTCATAACCCCATTTTGGGTCTTCTTGGCAAAGATACTCGAGTGGTTTGTCATTTCATTCTCCAATTTATTTTACAGATGAGGAACTGAGAAAAACAGGGTTAAGTGACTTGCCCAGGGTCACACAGTGGCCAAGGTCAGATTTTAACTCAGGAAGATAAATTTTCCTGGCTTTAGGCTTGACACTCTACACACCATGGTACCATCTAGCTGCCCAGGAAGTTGAACCAGTTGGCCTTGAAGATCTCTTCCAACTGTAAATCTGTGGTTCTACAACTTATGTGTAGTCACACAAAATAGTGTTAGAAGCAAAATTCAATTGTACGTCTTTTCTGATTCCACTCCTAATTATTTTCTTCACAATACAATGCTATCCTTGCAGACTTGGAGAGTATTTAGTTATAATTTATGAAAATGACATATTCCAAATGATGTATTCAGATACATGACTGATTATTTGCTACATAAATGAATTATTTATAGAAGGATCCAAGTGTGTGTAACTACAATAATGAAAGAAAAACCAATCAACAACAAAACACTAAGATGAACCTAAAAGCTATTTTTAGCCCTGCAGATGAAATGAAAAGACACTGCCCTCTGTGCAATAGAGAGGTGGGGGACCATGGATTTAGAATGTTGTATACACTGCCAAATGTGATCATTGTATTAGTTTGTTTTCCTAAATTGTCTTTTCTGCATGTGAATTTGAACAAACATGCTTGTAGATACATATAAATTCGAAATAAAGCTGAAGTAGTTTGGGCTCTTGGAACTTTTCTGTCTGATTTTAGCACTCCCTAGAGGTGAGAAGTATAACCATCTACCTTTCTACCTTATTATCCATTCATTCCCTTCCTGTATCTTATATTATATCCAGTTTATTTATAATCCTTAACTCTGGAGTTCTTAACCTGAGGCATATGAATTTATTTTTAAAAATATTTTAATAACTACTATTGATCATTGGTTTCTTTTACAATCCTATGTACTTTATTTTACACATTTAAAAACATGATTCTCAGAAGGAGCCTAGAGCCTTCGCCAGACTTCCAAAGGGATCCACAACACACAAAAATGCTAAGAACTTTTGCCTTAATACTTTCTGGCTTCCTTGTCTTTGCATATGCATGTCTTATACCCAGATTGCCCTTCCTCCAATATCCAAACATAAATCTACTATGTATCAGTCAGTATACTTGGTGATTAGGTTACAAAGGCAAAAGAAAATATTTCTTGTCTTCAGAAGGCCTACCTTCTATTGGAAAGAACATCATGTACCCTTAAACATCAATATAAAATATATGCAAACATCTAAGCATCAATATAAAGTATAGGCAAAATAAAAAACCAGAAATCTGGGAAGAGGGACATTAACAGCTGTGAAATCAAGAAACACTTGATATAGTAGGTGACATTTGAGTTGAACTTCGAAGGAAGCTAGGTATTGGAAAAAGAGGAGGTGAAAAGGGGGTGCATTTCAGACATAGAGGATAGCCAATGCTGAAGCATAGGGATAGGTGATGTCATTTCATGGGTGAAGAACAACAACCAGCCAGGTCAGTTTGGCTTGAACACAGAGTTTATGAAGGATGTGATGTGTAATAAGTCTGGAAAGATTGCCAAGGTCTTTAAATGCCAAGCAGAGGCTTGAAACTGAGCTTACAGTCTGCTAAACGGTTTGGTCCCAAGCCAAAAGAGAGCTCAAAAGTCATCTTTTGCAGAGTCTGAGCTCAGACACGAAGATTAGGTTTCCCCTCCCCCTTCTAATGCCATGCCATCATCTTCACCCATCTTTCTTTCTGTATAGCCAAACTTACAATGCCACTGGGTTCAATTAAGGACACTGCTGAGTCTGTAATCTTTACTTAAAGCTGATGTTTATTTTATTTTAGAGTTTAAATTAATCAACCTCTGGTTATAAAATCAGATAAGATTGGGATAGAAACCCTCTAGAATGACTCCCTTTAAGGGAAGCTTGGTGATTTTTGGAGACTGCCATACCTTTATATCCAGGGTCAGGGCTTAAGTGAGATAGATCGACTCAATCAGTAATTAGGAATGAGTAGAATTCTCTATCACTTTAGGAAAGCCTGTTCTCTGGTCAGGGAAGGCAATGAGGATATGTCTTTCTCCCCACTGAATTCCCTCCCTTCTCCCTTCTGCATTTCAGAGCACCCAGCTTCCTTTGAAACAATTCAAGCTCTAAGTTCTATACAAACCCTTTCCTGATTCCTCCAGCTAGTTCTTTCTCTACCCCCAGAACCTTCTGTCTGTCTTGTAGCAATATGAAAAACAGAGAACCAATAAATCAAAGGGGGTTTTTGTATGAACATATTTGTCTCTCCTGACAGACTCAATAGATACATTCCCTGAGGGCAATGGTTTCTTTTTTAATATTAAATACCCAAAGCCTGACTTGTAGTAGTTGCTTAATAAATATTTGTTGGTTGAATGATTGATTGATATAATCTTGGACTTAGACTCAAGAAGATTTGAGTTCAAATCTTGTCTCTTACACTTCAGTTATATAATCATGGGCAAGTCACTTAACCTATCTACTCCTCAGTTTTCTCCTTGTAAATAGGATAGCAGCAGCAAGGTGGCACAGTGGATAGAGTGCTGGGCCTAAAGTCAAGAAGACTGAGTTCAAATTCAGTTTCAGACACTTACTAGCTATGTGACTCTGGGCAAGTCATTTAACACTTCTTGCCTCAGTTTCCTTATCTGTAAAATGAGTTTGAGAAGGAAACAGCAAATCACTCCAGTACCTTTGCCAAGAAAACCCCATATGGGGGTCACAGAGAGTCAGACATGACTGAAAAAATGACTCAACAACAAAATAGGACTCTTCCAGCTTGAAACCTGTGATCCTATAAAATTGTAAATCTGAAATAAAAAAATAAAAACATAGATGATAGATATACATATTGAACGATATGTATGTATATATGGATATGAATATTTATATTGGAGATCTATATCCAATGACTTGCATATAATAGGCATGTAATAAGTAATCAGTAACTTTAAGTTTCCACCTCATCAGAATGGTAAAGTTGACAGAAGAGGAAATCAGAGAACCTTGGTTAAAGCAAGCCTACTACTGCGCCATTGATGGAGCTGTGAACTGTTCCCAGCAATTCCAGAAGACAATTTGGAAGTATTCCCCAAAGGTTACTTTCCCTACACTATAACCCATACATCTCATTACTAAGCATCTTCCCACAAGGAGATAAAAGGAAGGAAAAGAAGCCACATGCCCACAAATCTTGATAGTAGCTCTTTCCTTAGTAGCAAAAAAATTGAAAACTAAGGGAGTGTCCCTTTACTGGAGGATGGCTAAAGAAATTGTGGTGCGTGAATGTCATGGGATCTTATTCTGTCACAACAAATGGTGAAATGGACAGTTCTGGAGGAAATTGGGAAGGCTTTAATGAGGTAATGCAGAAAGATGTGAATAGAAGTGTAGGACAATTTCTACAACGACACCAGTACAGAGAAGAACACGTCTGAGGAACTTTAAAACTCTGATTGATTCAGTGAGAAATTGCAAGTCCAGAAGACTAAAGATGAAACGCATGGTTCATCTCCTGTCAGAGAGTCAAGGAATTTCAAAGAAAGGAAGGAGCATATGTTTTCAGACTTGGACAATCTGGGAATCTGTTCTGCTCAGTCATGAATGTGTATGACGAAGGTTTTATTTTTCTTGATTTGGGTTTTTTGTTTAGTTGGGAAGCAGAGATCATAAATGCATACAATGAATAAATATTTTCAAATTAAAAATAAACATTTATTATCTAGCTGAATCTTGATTGCATATGTAAGTGTGTGACCATCAATGGGTCACTCAGTCTGTCTCAGCCTTAGTTCAGTCATAATAACCATATTGTCTCATAGGGCTTTTGGAAAGAATAAGTGAGAAAACATGTATAAAGAGTTTTGTTCTGAGGTGGGCATGGTAGGATTCTAGATCCCTGTCTTCATTAATATAGAGAACTCCCAGTGAGCACACTCCCTCTACCAGTACACATTGGTATTTACTCTGCAACATAAAGTTTTAGCTAGTTACCTTGCTACCTTAACTTGCCAAAAGCAAAGACTTGAACCCAAGCCTCCTACTTTCCATGACCAGTGCTCTAACTACTACACCCTGCTTCCTCTCTTGTAACTCTAAAGTGTTATAAAAAAATCAACTAATATCATTATGAATGATGATCATGAAAAATTCTCCCTTCAGTGCCTTTGCTGAAACATGTTCCACATTCAGGAGAATAGCCCTAGAATGGGTGTCAGAAGAAGCTATACTCACTGCCTTGGACAAATAATTTTCCCTTTCTAAGTTCTATTTTCCTCACTTCCTAAAGTAGAAGACTGAAATAGAGAAGATGTGCCTAACCTTTTCTGTAACTTGGACCCCTCTGTCAGCATCTGGTGACGCCTACATCTCCCTTCTCAGAACAGTGTTTTTAAAAGCATAAAATAAAAAAGATGGGGTTAATAAAAAAATTCAAAATAGGTGAAAATAAAGATGTATTTTTTCCCCATTCAAGTTCATAGACTCGCCAAAATCTCTCCAAAGACCCTCTTGGTGGGTGGAGTCTGTTGACCTCATGTTTAAAACCACCCTGGGGTGCCTTCCAGTGCACTAGTTCTAAGATTTTATCAGTCTTATTTACTGCCACCTCACATCCCCACCCCAAACAAGATCTGTCCTTCCCCTCTCAGGGCCCTGATAGATGATGCATCACAGGAAAGGGTCAGAGCCATTACTGAAATGGACGATGTGCCACAGTTTTTGTAATGGCCACTAATGGACATTCATGTTTAATGCTTCTAGTTACCAGTAGAATTAATACCCTTTTGAATATTGATATAAAAAATGTATGCTTCCAGGCCTGTTCATCGGGTACATCTCAAGAACATCTGATACAAAAATAACTCCCTATTATTAAACAGGTGGGGAGAGAAGTGAGGGTGGGGGTGGGAGTGGGGTGGGTCAGAGGGGTTGGAATAGCACTGAGAGGGTAAGCAGGGCATATTTTGATTCCTCCCAGAGACATTTCAATTTGATCTTCCCAGAATCCTAGAGAAAGTTGTTTTCATCTGGGTATAACAGAGCTACAGGTAGGTATTTATTTAGGACTTTTAAAATTATATCTATGAGAATAGCCTATACTAATACCTTTCTCTGTTGCTGGGGAAATGGCCTAGATTTTCAAATGGTATACCAGTCCAAAGAATTTCTTGTTCTACAACTCATATTCTTAGAGAACTCCCTGGGACATTGACACATTACATGACTTGCCAAAGGTCACACAGCCAATGTATGTCACAGGTGGAACATGAACCCAGTACTCATGTGTCCAAAGCCAGATTTCTATCTACTACCACTCTACTTCTCCTTCAGGAAGACTATGTGTAGCAGCAATATTTGTGCTTACAAAAAACTGGAAATAAAGTGGGTACCTATTGATCATGTAATGTAATAGGTATGGTATTAGCCTGGATACAATTGGAATATTATTATGAAAGAAGAAGGGATAATTAAAAGGCACTCAGAGTCACATGTGTGAACTGATACACAATGAAAACAGTGTGAAGGCAAACAAAAATGAAAGACATGAATCCAGATTAGATGCAACAACCAATAGTGGCGCCTGGGGACCGTGCCCGGGAATCAGAAGACCCAAATCTGAATCTGCATTCTGCGGCCTCTGCCCTGGGTAACCTCAGACAAATCATTACTGAGACCTCAGTTTCCTCATCTGTAAAATGAAAGCATGATGAGCTCTAAGACACCTTCCAGTTTTGAGATTATGACCATATGAGCTCCCCTCCTCTCAGTGAGGGGGAAGGGGTATTCACTGCAGTCACCATCAGATATACGTGTTATCTGGTAACCGCTTTACTTTGCTCCAAGAGAGATTTCAATGTGGAAGGGTCTATATGGGAAAATTGTAATGATTTCAAAAATAAAAGACAGTTTTTAAAAACTTCCCTTCCCTCCTCTCCCCCTAAAAGAAAATGAATATATATATACATTTTTACATATATATTATATATATATATACATAAATGTATTTATATACACCACACTTTATATATATATGTATATATGTGTATGTGTGTATATATATATGTATATATATACATATATATACATATATATATATATGTATATATATATATATATATATATATATATATATAGTCAACAGAGTCCAAGCTCTGGGAAATCTGGGAAGGTTTTCAGTTCGGGCCCAATTGTGGACTGTGTTTCTGACACTCACAAGAAAAACAACCCAGCTAATATTAGAAAGCTTCATCCCCAAGAAGTTAACTACCAGACAATAGATTATTATTTCCTCTATGTAGAAACAACTAAGTGGGAAAGTAGATAGAGCTCTGGGCCTGGAGTCTTGAAGATATGAGTTCAAATTCAGCCTCAGACACATACCAACAGTGTGACCCCAGACAAGCCACTTAACCTTTATCTGCCTTAGCTTCCCCATCTCTAAAATGGAGATAAAAATAGCTCCTACCTGCCAAGATTGGAATGCACTCAGAATAATGCCTGGCATTAGTAATTGGTTAATAAATGAGTTTCTCTCTCCTTACTTTAAGTAGAAAGAAAAATAGAACTAGAGAATTCATGGACCCAAAAGTTCATGGCCAACAATACTAAGAAAGGAGTCAGCAATAAAAACATATGGCCTCAGATGTCTTTATACAGATGCACAGGGTATGGCATAATAAGATGAAATAAAGGGGAAAAAACTCACCCCATCCCTTCTCCTCCCCTCCCCCTGCTATGAATGGTACTTTTGGGATAAGACTCAAGATTATAATTGGTTATGGAAGATATATCTTAGATAGAAGATCTCCAGGATGTGTCATCCTGTAAACAGCCCACCCCACTTTTTAAATTTGTTAACCTTGATAAGACTTGACAGAATCTGTACTCCATTGGGTGTGCTTTTGAGAACATGCTGCATCATGGATTCAGAGATGAAAGCAACCTTTGAAGCCAGAAGGTCCAACTTTCTCATTTTACAAATAAAGATACTGAGGAATTTCCAACCATTCTGGAGAGCAATTTGGAACTATGCCCAAAGGGATATAAAAACTGTGCATGCCCTTTGACCCAGCAAAGCCTCTTCTAAGGCCATATCCCAAAGAGATTATATAAGTGGGAAAAGGACCCATATGTACTAAAATATTTACAACAGTTCTTTCTGTGGTGGCCAAGAATTGGACAGGGAGGGGATACCCATCAACTGGGAAATGGCTGAACAACTTGTGGCATATGGATGTAATGGAATACTATTATTCCATAAGAAGTGATGAGCAGGGCGGAGCCAAGATGGCGGAGTAGAAACAGCTTGTCCAAGCCTCTCTGCCCCCAGATTCTCCACAAACTATGTAAAAAAGGACTGTGAACAACTTCTGGAGCCCCAGCACCCACAGAACGACACAGAGAAGCTAACCTCCCGCTGAGGACAGCCCAGCACCCTGCAGGAAGGACCAGCGCAGTGGTCTGGGAGCCGGCAGTGCGCAGAGCGCAGGAGCCAAGCCGAGCCCAGGTCCACGTGAGCCGAGGTTTTAGCCCCAGGGCGGCAGGGCCAGCAGCCGGCTGGAGGAACCCCAGAACACCAGGAACTGTGGAGACACCAGAATTATCAACATAGACTTGCCTAGGACAAAGTAAGAGGTTAGTGTCCTATGGACTTTGGGACCTGTATTTGGGGAATGCGTCAGCTCCCTCCCCTGGGGGCTAGAAGCCACTGAGGAGACAGGCCACTGTGTAGTTTTCAGAGGCATTTCCGGCTCCCAGCCTACAAATCCTGGGGAGATCCAGCGATCAGTCTTGGGGGGTAATCGCTCTTGCTTTAACCTCCCTGGATCTGGATTGTGATCTAGGGTGGAAGTTGTGGGTAGGTTTACAGCTTGCCAGAAACGGAAGTTGCCCCCCACACGTTCGGGACGAAAATTCCTCTATCTGGCCTTAAAGCCATAGTGTGGCAACAAGCCCAAAAGTCAAGCAATTAAGTGGCAACATGCCAAGGCAAAGGAAACAGAAAAATGCAACCCTAGACTCCTATTTTGGGGGCATAGAGCGGGAAAAGGACTGTGAGGTCAGAAGTCCTGCTCCAAAAGCCCCAGGGGAAAACATGAGTGGGTTGCAGGCCATAGAGGACCTTAAGAAGGACTTTAAAAATCAAATAAGAGAGGTGGAGGAAAAATTGGAAAGAGAAATGAGAAGGATGCAGGAAAAGTATGAAATGAGGGTCAACAGCCTGACTGAGGAAAACAACACCTTAAAAAATAGACTAGCTCAAATGGCAAAGGAGGCCCAAAAGGGCATTGAGGAGAAGAATGCCTTAAAAAGTCGAATTTGCCAGATGGAAAAAGAATCTCAAAAGTTCACTGAGGAGATTCATTCCTTCAGAGTTAGACTGGAGCAAATGGAAGCTAGTGACTTTATGAGAAATCAAGATGCTGTTAAGCAGATCCAAACAAACGAAAGATTAGAAGGCAATGTGAAATATCTCATGGGAAAAACCACTGACCTGGAGAATAGATCCAGGAGAGACAATTTAAAAATTATTGGACTACCTGAAAGCCATGATCAAGGAAAGAACCTAGAAATCACCCTTCAAGAAATTCTCAAGGAAAACTGCCCTGATGTTTTAGATCCAGAGGGCAAAATAGAGGTTGAAAGAATCCACAGATCACCTCCTGAAAAAGATCCCAAAAAGAAAACTCCCAGAAATATTATAGCCACGTTCCAGAATCCCCAGATCAAGGAGAAAATACTACAAGTGGCCAGGAAGAAACAATTTCAATATTGTGGAAACACAATCAGAATAGCCCAGGACCTGGCAGCTTCTACACTGAGGGATCGAAGGGCATGGAATATGATATTCCAGAGGGCAAAAGAACTGGGAATGAACCCAAGGGTCACCTACCCAGCAAAACTGAGTATTTTGTTTCAGGGGAAAATATGGTCATTCAGTGGAATAGAGGACTTTCAAGCATTCTTGAGGAAAAAACCAGAGTTGAATAGAAAATTTGACATCCAGACGCAAGAAGTAAGAGATGCCTGAGAAGGTAATCAGGGAAAAGAAATCAAAAGGAACTTATCAAAGTTGAACTATTTACATTCCTATATGGAAAAGCAATATCTGTGACTGATGATATCTTTCTCACTATGAAAATAATGGAAGAAGGGGGTGTGGTCATACGAATACATATGTGAATGTGTGTGTATATGGTTACAGTTATATATGGATAGAGGGCATAGGTTGATTTTGTTGGGAAGGGAGAGTATTCAAGGGATGCAATTATGAGGTGAGAGAGGAAAGTGGCAAGAGGAGATGGGGAGAGACATGGTAGGGTAAACTATCCCATGTAGGGGAAGTGGGTGCAAAGGAGGGGGAGAATAAGGAAGGCTAAAAAGGCAAAACCACATTCACATTGAATTTGGTTCAGGGAGAAAATGACATACATACTAAATGGGATATCTCAACCTGCAGCAGGATAGGGGGAAGGGGGATGAGAGGAGGGATGATGGATGGGAGGGCATCCTTGGGGTGAGGGGAGGTTGGAAGTACCCACTATAGAAGAGGGACAGGATCATGTAGGGAATGGACCAGGTGGGGTGTGGGATGAGTGGGAGGGAATTATAAGCAGCCTTGTACAATATATCTACTATGATAATGTTTTGCATAGCTAGACATGTACAACATATACTGAATTACTTATCTCCCCAGAGGGAATGGGTGACAAGGGAGGAAGGAAATGGATCTGAAATTCGAGGTCTTAACATTAAATGTTTCAAATATATATAAATACTATTATTAATACTCTTTTGCTTGTAATTGGGAGATAAGATGTGCAGGCATTGGGACACAAAGATTCACCTTCCTCTAATGGAAAAGTCGATGGGGGTATGGGAGAAGGTATGGGAGAGAGCAGATTGGAGGAAGCGATATCTTGTGGGACTGCTATTCTGGGAGGTTGGGTAGGGGAATAATGGGGGGAAAATGATTGTAACTCAAAATCTGGCGGAAATGAATGATGTAAAACAGAAGTTAATAAAGTATTTGTTTAAAAAAAAAAGTGATGAGCAGGTAGATTTCAGAAAAACCTGGACTTACATGAACTGATGCTGCGAGCAAAGTGAGCAGAACCAGGAGAACATTGTATACAGTAACAGCAACATTGTACAATCACTATCTTAAACTTAGCTCTTCTCAGAAATGCAAGGATCTAAGACAACCCCAACGGACTCATGATGGAAAATGCCATCCACATCCAGAAAAAGAATTATGGAGTCTGAATGCAGATATTTGCTCTCTTTTTCGTTTGTTTATTTGTTCTTTCTTGTGGTTTCTCCCATTGATTCTAATTCTTCTTTGAATGACTAATGTGAAAATACGTTCCATGTGAATGTATATATATAGCCTACATTGGATTGCATGCCATCTTGGGGCAGGGGGAGGAAAGGGAGGAGGAGAAAATTTAGAACTCAAAATCTTATGGAACTGAATATCAAAAACCGAAAATATTTTTTTTAAAAAACTGAGGTATGAAGAAGAAATGTCTTGCATAAGGTCATATGTGACTATTTCATAGGATAATACATTTAGAGCTCATAGTGTCTTTAGAGACCATCAAGTCCAGTTCCTTTATTTAACAGATAATTTAACAGAAAGCTGAAGCACAGGTCAATGACTTATCCACAGCCACACAGCTTCTAAGTTTCTGAGATGGAATTGGAGCCAGATTTTTTCCTGATTTCAAGTCACTGACCTGCTCAATACTCCATACCACCTTAGAGTTACCTTTATGACCAATGAGGAATCATGGTAGGACTTTGATAGAAGATTGTTTTAATATAATAACCAATATTATGACCTGAGATAAAGCATTGCAACTTTTGGAAGTTTTCAGGATTACTCGGATGTTTGGTCCATGTACCTGGACCAGTGTGGTGAGCCACACGGGAAAAGACAACTCACCTCTCTGAGCCTCAGTCTTGTCATCCAACAAATGGGGAACAAAATATACTCCTTTCTGCCATCCTTCCCAAGACTGTTGTGAGGATCAAATTCAATACTGGAAGTAAAGGATCCATGAAACATAAAATCTTTTACCACCTTCCTCACAGGGTTGTTGGGAGGAGGGCACTTTTTAAACCTTAAATGCTATATAAACGTGAGTTGTGGTTTTGTTGTTACAGTTGTTTTTCAATATTTTTTTTCAAAACTATGTTTTCATCAGTATGTATACCATCTCTGCTGGCACATACCACATTCCTTCCACACCTAAATATATAGTTTGACTATTTCCAGCTTCTCCTGTCTTGTTTATATAAGGTTGTTTTCATGTTGTCTCCCCATTAGACTGTGAGCTTTGAGAATACAGATTACAGTTTGCCTTTCTTTGTATCCCTAGTGTTATGTACAGTACCTGAAACATAGTAGGCTCTTAATAAGTGCTTATCAACTGGCTAACTGCCCAATGTGACACAATAAATAAATGTGATACACAGGTTTTAAAACCTGATCTTTTTACATCAGACCCAATGCTCTTACCACTGTACCACACCCCCACTTTTACAGGTATAAGGACCTTAAGAGTAGAAGGTAGGACCCTAGAATTATGAAGGCTATTCCTTCTCCCAGGAAGAATATCACAGAAGGAGAGGCTAGGTGGCACAGTGAATAGAGCACTGGCCCTGGAGTCAAGAGGACCTGAGTTCAAAGTCAGCCTCAAACGCTTAACACTTACTAGCCCTGTGACCTTGGGCAAGTCACTTAACCCCAATTGCCCCTCAAAAAAAAGAGACTATCATAGAATCTCAGAATTGGGAGAGTGGGAATTACCACAAAGGCCATCTAGTCCAATCCAGAGCTAATCAAGAATTCCTTCTAAAAGAGTATCATACTGGGGGCAGCTAGGTGGCACAGTGAATAGAGCACTGGCCCTAAAGTCAGGAGGACCCAAGTTCAAATCCAGATTCAGACACTTGACACAACTTACTACCTGTGTGACTTTGGGCAATTGACTTAACCCCAGTTGCCCTCCAAAACGCAAAAACAAACAAAAAAACCCATAAAAGAGTACCATACTGGAGCAGCTAAGTGGTACAATAGATAGCAAACTGGTCCTGGAGTCAGGAGGACCTGACATCAAATCTGACCTCAGACACATGACACTTACTAGCTGTGTGACCCTGAGCAAGTGACTTAGCCCCTATTGCCTCACAAAAAATAATAAAATTTGAAAAATTTGAAAAATTAAAAAGTAACACACAGTCACCCAGCTCCTGTGCTATCCTCACCCTTGAAGGAGGGACCCAAAAGAATGGTATGACAAGAACATTTTTCTAGAATGAATGACGCTGGGTTTAAATCTAGACTCTGACAGCTCTTAATTGTGTAACTTTGGGCTAATCATTCAACATCCCAGGGGTCACAGTTTCATCTTCTGTAAAATGACGGGGTGGGGGGGGTAATTAGAGTAGAGACCTTCCCTTTCTAACTCCATGTTTTATTGAACAAATCCAGGAGCTGCCTCTCATTCTTCTCTGCCACAGACTCATTGCATATCCCCAACTAATTAGTCAATAAACATTTATTAAGCACCTACTATGTTCCAGATGCGGTGATAAGTATGTCAATTCACTTTGCCAAACATATACTAAGGACCTGATCCATCTATCTGGCACTATGCTAGGTACCATGAATACAAAAATGAAATAATTCCTCCCCTCAAGGAGCTTACATTCCCTTAGAAGGTGGGGGAAGGGAGATGCAACCTATACCAAGAGAAGTAAATATAACATAATCCCAAGTCACCTTTCCTGCTTTATCTTCCTATCCTGAAGTAGGACCAGATGTCATCCAAGTCCCCCTCCAGCTCCAAAGTTCTACAGTCTTAGATTCAGAGAACTCCTACAATTTCTTTGTATTGCACATGTCTGTCAAGATCTAGTCGGTGTTTCCCTGCTTGAAGTCAACTATCTGCAAGTCTTTAAAGGTCCCCTTTTTTTCTTCCTTGAAATGTCATATCTTGTTTGAGAGCACAAAAGGAGCTTTTAAGCCACAACTTACTGAGAAGAGAAGATAGGGAGGCTATGATTTCTGATGCACATGCCCTGTGGCAGCCTGGTGAGCTGCTGGGAATGATGATTAGACTGCTTGTTCAAGGGATATGATCGTTACAGTGCCTTGCATATTTCTGATGTCTATGATTTCCTCTCCATCTTCCGGTTGGATTCTCTAAGCAGTGGGTTTCCCAAGTCACATAAACCTCACTTTTCAAACCTCATCTCATTATCCATTTTCCCAAAGATTGCATATTTTAAGGGCTGGTAATAGGGCTGCCTACCGCGTTATGTATTACATCTGAAGAATCTGAAAGACTAGCACATCCATCCCTCCCTCCGCACACCCCCCTGCAATCATAAAGAGACAAAATATTTTCATTTCTAAGTTTCTGAGCCTGAAGGGAAGGAAAAAGGCAAAAAAGCAGAGACCATGATGCAGCAGTACAACTATTTTATCATCAAAATATTCAGTAGCTGAAGAAGGAATCTGGTTGCAAATAGATTTTTTTTTAAGTAGCAAGTGGATGGGTCTCCCAACAGTTTGAAGAGTGTGAGATGATATAATGAGGTCATCTTAGTTTTTAAATCCTTGTCTATTGATGTTCAATCTATCAACCAGTGAATGAATAAGCATTTATTAAGCAACTGCTAAGTGTTAATTTCTATGCTAGGCACTGAGGCTACAAAGATGTAAAGAAATCTCTATTCTCAAGGAACTCACATGGTATAATTTATGTTGGCATAAAAATCACAAGTGGGAGGGTCAGTAAGAGGTCTTTGTTATCATTGAATTGTTGATTTAAAATGATAAGAGCCCTTAAAGGTCTCCTGGTAGAACCCTTTCATTTCGTTTTTTGTTTTGTTTTGGGTTTTTTGGAGGGCATTTGGGGTTAAGTAACTTACCCAAGGTCACACAGCTAGGCTTTTTTTTTGTTTGTTTGTGTGTGTTAAGTGTCTGAGGCTGAGAACCCTTTCATTTTACAGATGGGGAAACTGAAGAGAGACAAAGTGACTTTGCCCAAAGTCCCAAAGATAGGAAACTGGCAGAGCTAGAATTAGAACACTCTGCCATCTTGTCCAATCCATACTCGATGAAAATATGGTGCCCGAGGTAAGAATAGGTCTATGGACTGGACCTGGGATTTCATTGGATTAGAGAGCTCCCTGGTGAGAAATGTCCTCTTCAAAAATAGACTGACACCTTCTTTACAATTTATATTCCTAGAGAGTTGCCTAGAACAATGAAAGTTTAAGTAACTTATTCAGCAACACTGTCAGGATATGTCAGAGACAACACCAGAGCCTAAACAGGAGTATTGAGCCCTTATCACAAGCTGCATCTGCTAAGTCTCTCCCCCTAGATGTCCCAAACTCTAAGTGTCCGAAACAGAACTACTCATACCTCCTTACCTCACCTCAGCACTACTCTTCTTCATAACATCCTAAGGGCTGCTGTCCAGCATACTACCGCCCTTCCAGTCACTCAGTCTGAAATCTGGGATTCACTCTCCCTCAACTCTTCACTTTCCATTACACACACACACACACACACACACACACACACACACACACACACACACACACCCCTCCGTAAGCCTCAGGAGTCCATCCCCTTCTCTCCACTTACCCAACTGCTAGTTAAAGATTTCATTACTTCTCACTTGGACTATTGAAATGTTGTTCAGCCATTTTCAGATATGACGAACTGCTAGCGGGTTTTCTTGGCAAAGATACTGGAGTGGTTTGCCATTCCCTTCTCCAGCTCATTTTACAGATGAGGAAACTGAGGCAAACAGGGTTAAGTGACTTGGACAGGGTCACACAGCTAGTAAGTGTCTGGTGCCAGGTTTGAGCTCTAGTAATTATCCTTCTCTCAAGAATCTCCTATCAACAATCCACTTACCTTAGCTTCTGTAGCAATACTTCTACAGCACAGGTCTGACTACATTACTCCCTGATTCTAGAAGACCCAGTAGTTCTCTTTCTAAAACACAAACTCCTCAGGCTACCACATTAAGAACTTTGCAATCTGGCATATGTCTCTCTTTCCAGAATGCTTAAATATGCATTCTATTTTCCAACTCCACAGATCTCTGGATATAACATGTTGTCTCCAGTTTCCATACCTTTCTATAAGCTCCCTCCCCTTTTCTAGGATAACAACAACAGTAACATAGTACTTCAAGGTTTGGAAAGGGATTTATTTACACAAGCTATCTAATTTGATCCTCACAAAGATTCTATCGGGTAGGTGCTATTATTATCCCCATTGTAGAGATGAGAAAACTGAGGAGGAGGTTAAATTACTTGTTGTCTGGGGCAGAATTGCAACTCAGGTCTTCTTGATTTCAAGTTATCTATCCACTATACCACCTACCTGCCTACAGTGTGATGCTCTATTTCCTTTTGCTGTTGCTGTTGAGTCATTTCAGTTATGTCTGACTCTCCATGACCCCATTTGGGGTTTTCTTAGCAGAGATACTGGGGTAACTTGCCATTTCCTTCTCCAGCTCACTTTTACAGAGGAGGAAACTGAGGCAAATAAGGTTATGTGACTTGCCCAGGGTCACAAGCTAGTAACTGTCTGAGACTAGATTTGAATTCAGCTCCACCTGACTTAAAGTCTTGACTTTTATCCACTGAACCCCCTAGCTGCCCTTCTCTTTCCTTACATCCGTGTTATCAAATTCCTAGAGTTCTCTAAAGAATGGCTTTGATGACAACTCTTACAAGTACTCCCCTTCAAAATGAATTTTGTTTAAAATGTTATGTATTTTCATGTACTGATCTGCAGACCTGTTTCCCTCCAGTTGCTCCTTAAGGGCAAGAGTTCTTTTCATTTTTGTCTTTGCATTCCTGCTGCATGGAATAGTGCCTGGCACATAGAATCTCATCAAATGCCTCCTGAACGGAATTGAAGGGACTCAAGCATATTGCATTAGACTGGAAGCCTACTGCAGGTAAGAACAATATCTATTAAAGTCCCTTTCTCCAGGAGCTAGGCAGATCATGTTCACACCCAGGCTTTTAACACATGAAAACATTGCAATTATTCAATTTACTATGGGAAAAGGGAGACAGATAAGAGGAACAGTAAAGGGAAGGTAAATCCCAGACCTTATCCAAAAGGCCTCATTTTAATCCTGAAGCATTGACCCATTTTATAGATGAGAAAACAGGGATACAAGAAGTTAAATGTCATGCTGAGAACACACATCCATTTGGCAGTGAAGGAGATGCTCAAATTTTAGTCTCCTGATATTTAGCTCTTTTTACCACCTCACAAGACAAAAGCCCAGCACCCATGAATTTCTACAGAAGCAAAACCTTATGGTAGCTCTCAACTCTAAGGTTTCATTAAATAGTAAAAAGGGAAAAATGAATCTTGGTCACTTCTTACCTGGCTCTTTCTGAATTGATGATTTCCAGATGCAAATTTCTACACTCAAGATGTTTCTGAAAGTAAAAGCCATCCAATCTCCATATATTTCTAAAGTCACTACTCCTGGTTCCCGCCCATTCCTACCTGCCCCCATCAAAGACAGAGACTAAAGAAATGATGCCATTATCACTCAGTAATAAAAAGAACACATGTACATCAACTAAACCACCAGAAAAATTTATGAACTCTGCTGAAGTTTGTAATGTGATCAGATGGTTCATCAGGGAGCACTTTCCAGGTGGGAAGACAAAACTTGCCATCCATCATTTCCACGTGTTCTGCATGGCCAATAATTAAAGCCATTTGGGAGAAAGTTAAACCCTCCCCTAGTTAAGAGTGTAAAAGCTAGGGAGGTGTTCTCCAAAGATCCCGCCACCCAGCCCCATGAATGCCTGCTTACCTAGAAAGAGGCCTTGCAGGTTCCAGACTCTTAAATAGGTCTGTCTTTCTCTTTAATAAGTACTTGTTATTGACATTGATCACCGTCTGACAGCATCTTATTCTGTCTTGGTTAATTACATTGCTCATGTCCCAAACCTGCAGAAACCTAAGTGATTTTCCCTGGATAATTATAGAAATGCCAATTGCCTCTTAGCCAGAACAACCAACAACAGTTCAGGGATCCTCCCACTGTGAAGTCCCCTCTAGTCTTCAGTCATATTATGTTCCTATATCCCAACATCTTCATTCCCCCAGGTCCCCTCAAGAGCCCCCTCAAAAAACTTTTCTGTCCTTGCACACATGTGATGTCATGGGAAGAACAATGAGTTTTCTTGGGAGCCTAGATCTAGAAATGGAAGAACCCATAGAGCTCATCTAGTCTGACTCTCTTGTTTGATTTTTCTTTTCCTTTTTTTTTTTTTTTTGAGGAAATGGGGGTTAAGTGACTTGCCCAAGGTCACACAACTACTAGCACAATGAAGTGAGTGACTTATCTAAGGTCACACAGGCAGGATCATAGATTTGGATGGAAAGGATCTTCCTTCAAGTAGCCAATTAACTTCTATGGGCCTCAGTTTCCTCACTTGTAAAGAGGGGATTAATAATAGTCGTAATACCTACCCCAATGCATAGTTAAGAAGAAAGTACTTTGTAAAGCATGAATACAAAATAACATGAATCACATACTCATGAATACCACGAGGATGTGATGGTTTTTTTGATGAATAGGTTTATGGGGCAGCTAGGTGACTTAGTGGATAGAAAACTGGGCCTAGACTCAGGAGGAGCTGAGTTCAAATCCTGCCTCAGACATTTACAAGTGGTGTGACCCTAGACAAGTCACTTCACTCTGTTTGCCTCAGTTTTCTCATCTATAAAGTGAGCTGGAGAAGGAAATGGTAAACTACTCCAGTATCTTTGCCAAGCAAACCTCAAATGGGGTCGTGAAGAGTTGGATAAGACTAAACAACAACCACAATATACTTTGTGGCCTTTCTTGGAGAGTTTATTCATCTATAAAAATGAAGAAGGGGTAATAATACTGGCAAATCTTCCTCACAGGGTGGTTAAGAGGAAAATGCTTTGCTAAATGTAAAGCACTATAAGTAAATCTATTATTATTAGCTCTTTTAGTTCATTTCTTGCACATACTTATATACCCATATGCATGCATACACATGTATACCACATGTACACACTTGGTCACTGGAAGTAGCAGCTGCTCTGCCCTCTAACACCCTTCTTCTCGAATCTCATCTAAAACTAGTGGGATCTTATTTACTGCCAGGCCCCTGATGCCATTCGGTAGCTAAGAGGAGTGGAATGGCTCCTCGCCAACCGAAAAGAGGGAAATGAATTAAATGAGACTTCAGAAATGCCAGCAACAGATGGGCCCATCCAAAGATCTATTTCCCTTTCTCTTGTACAGAGAAGGGGTGGCTCGAGGTGCCAGCTTCCCCCTTCCATCTCCTATGCTGATGATATTCTGGGCTCCACCAAGAACCACATCCAAGGCCTTTCTCCTGAAAAAAAGTTTGTCTTAGACACTCTCCAGTCCTTTTGGTCTTAAGGGAGGTAGCATATGTATCCTGGGAAGTGGGTGTCTGATGATCCTGAGTTGAAATACCATCTCTGATACTAACTACATGCACAACCTAGGTCAAATAATTGTTCTAGATCACAGTTTCCTCACCTGTAAAATGGGAAGAGTCAGGCCAAATGACTTCTGAGACTCCTTCCAGTTTTAAATCTATAAATCTATGACTTTCTTTATCCTCCTCCCAGAACTCATCTGGTCTCATCCAATCCAGGATTGTTTTTAGTGGACAGACTTGGCAAGTGCAACAGCCTGGATTAGAATACCCACTTTATTTACTACATGTCATATGTATGGTCTTCTAGTCCATATCAAGCAGCCATTAGGCCCATACTATGTGCCAGTCATCATGCTAGATCAGATGAAACAATCCCTGCCTTCAAGGAGTTGGCATTCTCTAGGGAATGGAGTGCTCAAGGAGGAAGAGCACCTCTGGTATGAGGGCCACTCATCTACTGGTGGTTTCCATCTGGCACTCAGCTCTCATTTGTGACTCCAAGAAGCTGTAGCATGCACAATGTCCACACTCCCACAAACCATCTCAGCAAATGGGCTAAACCAGATTGAGAAGAACCACTGAGCTTCAAACCTGTCTGTGGGTCAAGAGGTGCCTACCCCAAGCATGTGAAGACTTCCTTCCCTAGCAGAACAGTTTGTTCCAACAGTCCACGAAGGCGGCTGAAGCAGGTACTGTGTTGTGCTTAGAGCTTTGTCAGACATCAGACACCAAGATCATGTACTGCAACCTGGGTCATCAGCCATCATCTTGGCTTTTGTCTTGCCACCAGACTTTGATGACTGGAAGAAAGAGTGAGGCTGATGACTTTGTGCAACTCTACCTCACCTAAATCCAATGCATGTACAAGTCAAGACATCATCCCATGAGGGCACTGGAAATCTTCAGAGAAAAAGGGACAAACAACAATATTAGAGGGAGGTAAGCACATAGTATATAGTATACAGGTACACAGATAAGAAACAAGGATTTGTTGAGCACTTACTGCATGCCAGGCACTGTGCTAAGCTCCTTACAAGTGTGCTATTTTGGAAGCAATGTAGAACATATTGCAGAGAGTAATGTACAATGAGCCTAGAAGTAAGGGTAGAACCAAATTAGGGATGGTTTTCAATGGCAAGCTGGAGGCTTTGTATTCCACATTCTAGAGGCAATTGTGAGCAATTGAAGGGCATTGAGTACGGGCATGACATGATCAGAATTGTGCTTAACAAAGATTATCTTGGCAGCTGAATGGACAATGGACTGTAGGCTTCAAGGTGAGAGATGTCTTAGAAGGCTGTGCCATAGATTAGGCAATTGGCACCTGAACTAAGCTGGTGGTCATACTGCTGGAGAGAAAGGGGTGGGTGTGAGAGATGTGAAGATGCTAAATCTAAAAAAGATGGCAACTGAACCATTGTAGAGATTGAAGAAGAAAGTAGACTTGAAGATAGCTGAGAGTTAGGATGCTGGACAATGGGATGATTTATAGTTCTCAATAAACACCTACTGTTAATATGGCACTTTAAGGTTTGCAAAGCATTTTGCAATCATATCGTTGTATCTTCACAACAGCCCAAGGATGTAAGTGCTATTATCATTCCCATTCTACTGGTGAAGCTAAGGCAGAAAGGTTTAGTAACTTGTCAAAGGTCAACTAGGAAATGTTTGAGGTCAAATTTGAACTCAGATCTTCCTGATTTGCAGAGCCAGAATAATGTGCCACTTACCTGCCTCTAAGGCAGAAAAGGCTTTACATAGAAAGTAGCTTTCAAATTGAGCCTTGAAGGAAGCTAAGGCTTCTAAGAGATGAAGGTGAAGAAAAAGAGCATTCCAGGCAAAAGAAAGAGAAATCACAAGTGTAGCCCATATCCCTATGGCCAGTCTCTGTACTAGGCACCAAAGATACAAAGATAGAAATCAACATAGCTCCTGCCCTCCAAGGGTAGCCTAAGGAAAAGGGATACAACATGAACTCAGATGGGAAAAATACAGGGTATAGCATGGAAGAAACAAAGTGGAGTCCCAAACAATGTAGTCTAGAAAAATTTGAGGTAGCAGAGAATAATTTCAACTGAGGGGCTCAGGGAAGGCTTCATGGAGGAGGTGTTAACTAAGTTAGGTCTTGAAGGAGAAAAAGGATTTCAACAGATGGATATGAGAAGGATGTATAATCCAGCATGGGGGATGGTATCTGCCAAGGCAAGGCAACTAGAAAGCATAAGAAAAGAAAGCCTTCTTCATCATCAGTATTGTGGAATCAAAGGGGATGGATCCAATATGCAAATGAGGCATACATTTTGTGGCATGGCCAATGCGGGAATTTGTTTTGCTTGGCTGTATGTAATAGTTACAAGGATGTTTTGATGGTGGTGGTGGTGTCAATGGCAGTGGTGTTCTCAGAGTAAGGAAGTAAGAGAAAGAAAAAATAAATGCCTAGTTGCAAAAAATAAAATTTATTTTAAAAAAGAAAGTTCAGGATAACATAAGAAAGCAAAGGGCAGCTAGGTGGTTGCAGTGGAAAGAAAACTGGGTCTGGAATCAGGAAGACTGATCTTCCTGAGTTCAAATATGGCCCCAGACACTAATTAGCTGTGTGACCTTGGGCAAATCACTTAACCTGTTTGCCTCAGTTTCCTCATCTGTAAAACAAGCTAGAGAGGGAAATGGAAAACCACTTCAGTATCTTTGCCAAGAAAACTCCATATGATAAGATCAGGAGTGAAACAAGGGTGTCCACTATCACCCCTCTTACTCAACCTGTTACTAGAAACATTAGCAGTAGCAATTAGAGAAGAAAAAGAAATCAAAGGAATCAAATTAGGCAAAGAAGTGACCAAGCTATCACTCTTTGCAGATGATATGATGATATACTTAGAGAATCCTAGAGAATCAAGTAAAAAACTACTTGAGACAATAAATAAATTTGGCAAAGTTGCAGGATATAAAATAAACCCACATAAATCCTCGGCATTCCTGTACACTTCTAATGAAACTCAACAGCAAGAGATTGAAAGAGAAATCCCATTTAAAGTCACTGTAGACATTATAAAATATTTGGGAATCTACTTGCCAAAACAAACCCAGAATCTATATGATCACAACTACAAAACACTTCTCACACAAATAAAATCAGATCTAAATAATTGGAAAGATATCAATTGCTCATGGCTGAGTTGAGCTAATATAATAAAAATGACAATTTTACCCAAACTAAACTATATATTAAGTGCCATAGCAATCAATTTACCAAAAACTACTTTTTAGAGTTAGACAAAATAACAACAAAATTTATTTGGAAAAACAAACGGTCTAAAATATCAAGGGAATTAATGAAAAGAAATGCTAGGGAAGGTGGACTAGCTATGCCAGATCTTAATCTGTATTATACAGCAGCAGTCATCAAAACTGCTTGGTACTGGCAGAGGTGTAGAGTAGTGGATCAATGGAATAGATTGGGCACAGGAGACCCAGCAGTTAATGAATATAATAATCTATTGTTCGATAAACCCAAAGACCCCAGTTTGGGGGATAAGAATGCACTATTTGACAAAAACTGCTGGGAAAACTGGAATACAGTATGGCAGAAACAGGACATAGATCATTATCTAACACCATATACCAAAATCAAGTCTAGATGGGTGCATGATCTAGGTATAAAGGATGATACTATAAACAATCTGGGAAAGCAAGGAATAGTTTACCTGACAGATTTGTGGAGAGGGGAAGACTTTAGGACAAAACAAGAATTAGAGAGCATTATAAAATGCAAAATGGATAACTTTGATTACATTAAATTGAAAAGCTTCTGTACAAACAAAGCCAATGTAACCAAGATCAAGAGGGAGGTAGGAAATTGGGAAATAATTTTTACAACTTGTGTCTCTGATAAAGGACTCATCTCTAAAATTTATAGGGAATTGAGTCAAATCTATATGAATACAAGTCATTCCCCAATTGATAAATGGTCAAAGGATATGAACAGGTAGTTTTCAGAGAAAGAAATTAAAGATATCTATAAGCATATGAATAAATGCTCTAAATCACTATTGATTAGAGAAATTCAAATCAAAACAACTCTGAGATACCACATCTCTCCAGTCAGATTGGCTAAGATGACAAAACAAGAAAGTGACAAATGCTGGAGAGGATGTGGGCAAATTGGAACACTAATGCATTGCTGGTAGAATTGTGAACTTATCCAACCATTCTGGAGAGCAATCTGGAATTATGCCCAAAGGACTATAAATAATTTCATACCCTTTGACCCAGCCATACCACTTCTAGGGTTATATACCAAAGAGATCATAGAAGTGGGAGGAAGACCCATATGTACAAAAATATTTATAGCAGCCCTTTGTGTGGTTGCAAAGAATTGGAAACTAAAGGGGTGCCCATCAATTGGGGAATGGCTAAACAAGTTGTGGTATATGAATGTAATGGAATATTATTGTGCTATAAGAAATGGGATTTCTTATTTACCTGGAGAGGCTTATACAGACTGATGCTGAGTGAGAAGAGTAGAATCAAAAGAAATTTGTATACAATCACAGACACTTCATATGTGTGATGGCCATCTGTGACAGACTGGACTCTTCTCAGCAATGCAGTGATATAAGTCAATCCCGAAAGTCTCATGAAAGAGAGAAATGCGACATCTGGAGATATAACTAGAAAGAACTGAGCTTGAATCCTGATGGAAGCAAACTAAATGATCTTGTTCTTTTCATTGTTTGGTTTTATTTCTTCTTTACCATCTTTCATCCCACCTAGGTGAGGGGAGGGAGGGAAGTAAAGGAAATATGATAATCAAGGAACTATGGAATTGAATCTTGTTAACTGAAACTAAACTAATAAATTAATTTAAAAAAGAAAGAAAACTCCATATGGGGTCACCAAGAATTGGAAACAACTGAACAAGAAAGCATAATTGCCTAGTTTGATCAAAACATGTAATGTGTAGAAGTAATAAGAAATGGGACTATCAAGGGAGGCTGGAATCAGATTATGAAGGGCCTTAAATGCCAAGTTGAATGATTTGTCAGTCAACTAGCATTTATTAAGGACCTACTATTTGCCAGGCACTGTGTTTTGTACCACGAATACAAAGAAAGGTAGAAGATAGTCCTTGCCCTCAAAGGGACCACAGTCTAATCGGGGAGACAACAGGAAAATAGCTATGAACACACAAGATGCATACAGGATAAACCAGAGGTAAACAATAGAGGGAAGTCACTAGAATCAGAAGGGATTGGGAAAGGTTTCCTACAAAAGGTAGAATTTTAGTTGAGACCTGAAGGAAGCCAGGGAAGCCAGAAGGCAGAGATGAGGAGGGAGAGCAGTCTAGGCATGGGGGACAGTCAGAGAGAATGCCTGGAATGGAGGCATGGAGTAGTGCCTAATTAAAGGAACAGCCGGAGGGCAGGTCTCACTGGATCAAAGAATAAATGAAGGGGAGAAAGGTATAAAAGATTGAAAAGGTAGAAAGGGGACACCAAACAGAGGATCTGGTGATCACCAAACACATAATATGGTTGAACCAGATCAATTTGGCCACTAAATGGAAGATGGACCAGAGGGGGTTTCATTTTCTCCTTGAGGGAATGAGAAGTCATTAAAGGGATTTGAGCAGAAGACTGATATTGTCAGACTCTTGCACCAAGTACTAATGGAGCCAAATTATGAAAACCAATTCAAGACAAACCCTAATTATAGCAAATCCAGACTTACTGCCTGGTCACATCCAGAGTCATAGGAGGATATGGTCTACAACCTGAAGGATCCTTTGAGATCATCCCTTTAATTTGGTAAATGAAGATGATAAATAGATGAAGAAACTGAGAATCAGGAAAGCAAAATTACTTGAGTCAACTGGTTTTCAAAGCGGTTACAACACTGGGCAGCACAGTGGTTAGAGTGCTGGGCCTAGAGTCAGGAAGATCCAAGTTCAAATCCAGCCTCAGACACTTACTAGCTGTGTGACCCTGGATAAGTCACTTTATCACTGTTTGCTTCAGTTTGCTCATCTATAAAATGGGGATAATAGAACTCTCCTCAAAGGGTTGTTATTTCATATTATATATTACAATATTTGTAATATAATTGATATGATATAATATAATGTAATGTCATATATACATAATATATAACAAATATAACGTAACAATATATTACAATATATTATAATATTTGTAAAGTATTTAGCCCAATGCCTGGCCCAAAGTTGGTGCTATATAAATCTTTATTCCCTTGGCCAGGATCACACAGTCAGCCACAGCTATGACTACAGCCCAATCTCACTAGCCCCAACTGAAACTAGATTGAAGGAGTGGATAGAGCGCTGGGATTAGAATAAAAAAAACCTGAGTTCAAATCTGGTCTCAAACACTTCCTCACTGTGTGACCTTGGACAGTCATTTCATCTCTGCCTCAGTTTCCTCACTTATAAAATGGGGGTCACAGTAACCACTACCTCCCAGGATTATGTGAGGATCAATGAGTTAATGTTTGCAAAGCACTTAGCACAGAGCTGGTATATAGAAGATACTTAATAAATGCTTCTTGTCTTCCCTTCTTTCTTCTTTGTCATTCTTGGTCCAGAATTGCTTTCCCATCCTGTGGCAAAGGATGCTGCTGCTTCTACAGTAAGCCCAACATGTTCTGGTCTCAACTTTTCATTTAAATGCAAATGAAGGAACCCAGATGTCAATTTTACAAGAAATGCTTTTAGACTCCACACCGCCAGAGTGTCCTGAATTCTCTGTCCACCTAGGTTAAATATTTCTAGCATCCACTTACTTGCCTGCTGCCCCTGGAGTAATTTCTGAGATCTCCAGAAAACATTCCAGAGTGGCCTTCATCACGAGACATTAGAAGAGAAAATGCTAAAGTGAGTCCTTAA